>DWDX01000358.1:0-28810 GCA_018245675.1 Agara michaeli
CCATGCACCGGGCACACATCCAGACTCTGAGTCACTGCTAAAAATTCTAAATTAGAAAAATCCAACAGTACCCAACCGGGGATTTGAACCCAGGACCTCCCGATCGGCAGTCGCGGTAGTAACCGCCCGACCGACGAGGCAGTGAAATTTATTATATTTCCAAATATTTTTATTATATTTACAAGTATTTAAGTTCTGCATTACATTCACCATAAAAGTTGAGAACAATTAATTTGTTCTTATATAACACAGGGTCTCAGGAAAAAAAATACATAATATGTAAACTGCTGTTCTGTACCTTTATATTAAATTCGGTTTGTAAGTTTTTGAAATTCGCGAAATTCCACCATTTACTACGCGATGGCGAGCTAATGCTTATATTTTACGTTCGCGGTACAATGAACGTGTCGAGTTCTCAATTCGTTTCCCGGCATTAGCGCGCACGTGCCATTGTCCCAGCTCTGACAACAATGCCCGCTGCACTAACACCGGATTTAAATAGGCTGGTCTTGATGGCTCCGCGCTTATATATTGTTTAGACGTACAAGTTTAGTTAAATTATAAGTAGCTATTTGGAATATTATACGCGTTGGAATTGCCAGGCAATAAGAAACGTAGTTTATCCATTTTCTTAGATGAAGATAGTAGAAAAGAACAACGCAACAGTCTGCGACAAGTGTCTAATAGGACTGTTGGTGTGAATTGGTTTAGTTAATAACGTGTTAATAGGAATATTAGTTGGTTAGTATTAATTGGGAACAGAAGCGTATTAATAGGACTGTAAGTAATATGAGTGTAGTTAGTATATGGTAGTATAAACGCCGTTAGTAGTATACCGCTGTTCTTGTCTAGAGATTCCTTGTCTATCTCAGTGACAACATTGGACAATCTTGACAATTTCACAAAATGTGTATTTGTAAATCATTTTCATATTGATTACTAAATTCGTCTCCGATCACTCCGTTACCACCCCTAGAAACGTAAAACAATAGGTGCTCAAAGTTTTATTCGCGTTAATTGACTGTAAACAAATTCGCGAGCACGACCCAGTAACAAAACAACAGTGACGAAACAAGTGCTCCCGCTGTTTGGAGAGTTCCACTCCATCAGTAATCGAAGGCTCACAGAATCATTTAAACAAACGTTCACGAGTGCCTATAACTTCAACGTCGAACGGACGATATCGTTCCAACACAATATTTCCATTCCGTTCCAATGGAATAACAAATCCGCGAACCGTTATCTCTGAGTGGAGTTTTAGCTAAACAAAGTGTTTGAGGCCGTACTGGTTATTGTTAAATTGTAAACCTTTCTGTGCTCGAACTGATTTCTCATTGTTCACCGTGTATTTTTTGTTTACATTTGAAACTTCGCAATTGAGATTTGATTATTTTGTTATTTATAGTGTTTTATTACATCTTTATCGCATTATAACCCTTTTTTAATATACTTACATCTGACCGGATACCAATCAAAAGGGAATATTGAAACTTGGAAATTGTATCTCAAAAAAATACTCGTGCACTGAAAACACGTGAAATCAAATAATGAATTAAAATAACTGCATTGCTATATTAAGATCATAAGCGGCAAAACAAGTATGAATTTTTGAAAAAAACATGCATGTCAAAACTCCCTCGACAAGTACAGAATTTAAATTTTGCATACATATTATTAAGACTATTTCTTTATATATACCGGAGTCTATTTTTCTTGATATATATATATATATATATATATATATATATATATCCACCGCAAGAGTGAATAGGCACTTTCTAGATAAGCGTGTAACATCTTAGACTACACCTCACTTACCATCAGGTGAGTTCGCAGTCAAAAGCAAGCTTATCACTACATAGTATACGACAAAGTCGCTTTCCGCTGTCCCTATGTCCCTGTGTACGCTTAGATCTTTAAAACTACGCAACGGATTTTGATGCGGTTTTTTAAATGGATAGAGTGATTCGAGAGGAAGGTTTATATGTGTAATAATTTATGCGCGGGACGAAGTCGCGGACAAGAGCTAGTAACATTATGTAACCTTTGCCTACGGAGTCGTAACGTAACATTACGCACGTTTAAACACATGACCGAAGTTAGTGTTCATAAAGTTATGTACGTGTACTAGTCATAAAATGTATAATTATCATATGTTTCTTTTACGATTTATTTAAATACTTGCTTCCTACATAATTCATTATTAGAAAGCGTTCTAAATTTTTAGCAATTACCATACCTATTACGGAAGGAATTGTAGATTAGTCCGATTTTATAACTGTATTTACGATATTTGTCGTAATTACATTCATTGTAAACTCATACTTATTCGACCTTCTTGTTGCTTTACTACTAGAAACGGATCTCCTCTCATAATTAGATTTTAGACCGTTGCCTACCATGCAGATTGGCAGGCTTCTCATACTTAGAAGCATATCTCTCTCTCCCTTTCTCTCTCTGTCAGAAACTCTTGTTCTTGTTATCCATATGTAAAATGATTCCAATATACATTTCAGTTGACCAGACATCTGGTAACAACGATCTGACTTTGATTGATATAATATGATATTATGTCACATGTCTTTAAGATAAGGTCAAGTTGTTCGGACAAGGCCGGAGCGACTTTCGTATGTACAATGATCCATTTGATCACGAATAAATAAATGTATATCACGTTAACTCTGTCACATATCACTTACATTGTATAAAGGGTGCAAGGTAACTGGACTGAGCAGTTACTAACTGACATACAATAATTTTATACCGAATACATTTAATGACTTTTTAAATTGTATGTATGTCATACATGCAATTTGAAGGGATTTGTTTATTAAGGAACACGTGCAGAATTATTTAACAGAGTCATGCCTGTGATAGTAGAGTGCGGGGGAAATTGATCAGAAAAATGCTGGAGTTATACATAGTGCCAAGAAAGTCAAATCCAACTATCTTGTATAGATAATGGAGACCTAAAAATATGATTAAAAGCCTAATAACGATCGAGAACCTTTGGAAACAAATAAATAGGAGATCCGAATCGGGATGAAATGGAATGACAGCAGAAGAAAAGAATAGGCAGAAAATTAAGGAGGAGAAATGGGTTAAAAGGAAGATGGTAATTAGTATTTCTGTTTGTTACTATATAGAAATGTGGAAATAAAACAGTGTAGCTGTTTAAAGGATGATGTGTCTAGAACAGAAGTGGCAGTCGAGATAACAGCTGGTGGGGGGGGGGGGAGTAGGTAGAAAAGAAGAACAAACCGGAATCGGTGATTATGGAAGCGAGACAGGCAATGGATGGTCTGAAAATGTAAGCATAAAGGGAAACTGGGAGTTAGTGCATGTACCTTAAAGGCTTAGAGCTGTTTATTAATATTTATACATGTATTTTGTATTATATGATGTAGTCATCCTTATGGAGCTTTTAGTGCACAAACTTATAGTAAGGAGCTACAACTGCTTAAGCAATGTAAAAATAATAAGTATTATATAAAAATTGCACTACTTGTTTAAATGACAATGCATACGTTGAAGTCTTTTGTTAGAAGGCAAGGACAATCTTTTGTTTTACTTTGCTTTAAAAAAAAAACAGTGCATATTATTTACATACAGATAGAGGTATGTACTATAAAGGAAAATGTTTCTTACACGCCATCCTTGATTAATTATTAATAAAGTTGTATTTGTCACTTTTTAATAAAGCAAGTGGTAGAGCTGTGCAAAATCTTCATAAAATCGTATTTACAAAATATTCTAGAGGTTTCTTGCGAGAGGAGATTTTGATCGAAAATATCCAAAAGGCACTAAACACAGGAGTTTATTTGTTTTATTTAACTGCTGTTTAACTAACACTGCAATTATTGAAATTGAAAAATGTGTAAATTGCAAATTAACTATTTAACAAAAATTATCAACAACATGTTATCACAGTAATTTTGCTGAGTTAATCGCTTGCAAAATTTAATACGGATCGTTACATAATTAATTATAATTACTACATAATTAATAACAATAAATAATAATTGTAAGTGCAAGGTAGTATGAAAATAATGAACACGAACCTGTCGCACACAAAGCATTGTGGTACCGGTAACAACCACTAGAGTGCGCCGCGCGCGCTTCTCGTGCTATTTATATTGAATGATGCGGCCGTCACTGACAGGACAATTCAACAAATTACACCTTTAATTAAATACCTTCCTATCTATTAAGCCTTAAACATTAGTCTTATTAGACATGTTAATTTCGTTATGTGTAAATAGTATTATTTCACAACAATTTACATGAAGCTTTATATGTTGAGAAATTGTAACGATTATTTTTAACATATATTTATTAATAAATAATAATTCTTGTAGACTATTCTATGTTTATTATGTATAATAGTTTTCTAATTCGTATCAAATATTTTATACATAGCACAATATAATGTATATCTTAAATACGTTTATTTGTGATAAATGCCTGTTTGCTAAAAATTTGGGAATCGCCCACTAATTTAAGCAGCGTACACATGTAAAGTAGGCCCAACCTTTGAACATATAGTGCGGTGATAACGCGCGTCATAAACGCTGCGTTTATCCTTCCATTAGCAATTGTATACAATAAAATAAGCGTACTAATCGGTCATATTTCCCATACAATTGGCATAATTACTTGCAAACCGTAAACAAACATATGCTTCGATTACATATTTTACTTAGGTTTAATCGCAGAATAAAAACTTCACCCGTAACAAAAATCTTCGTTTACTTAATAATTTTAATTGCTTAACATGGATTTCGTTAGGAAATATCTGGTTAAAAGAAACAAATTTGAACTAAAAAACGAAAGTAACGAATGAAATATTTTTAAATTGCTGTTTTTGTTGGAAGTTGACAGTTCATTAGATCGTTCTGTTTCAAACCATACGTAAATTCGCAGCTTTCGTATGCGGCCTTACCGCGAAGCCTTGATAACAAAATGCCAATCTTAAAATAACGAATTTACCGCACTCGTATGTATGAACAGGTTTTATTGTGATTTGTGGCCTCCACGACGAGGAAGCTATTGTGTGTGCTATAAACAATTCTAAATGCATACGTACCCACACATCTTAATAACAATAAAACATAGTAATTATTTATCAAAAGGATGGGTACATATATGTACATAAATGTAGTATTTGTGCAACGTATTATATTTGATTACTCTCATATTTAAATATCACTTGCTATAACGGTGAAGTAATCCACCTTTTTTATTGGGCCATTGCTGGACCGGGTCTCCTGTCATAGTGAAAAGGATAGGCCACAATCTACCATACTGGCCAAGTGCGGATTGGTAGACTTCACACTTCACCATTATAGCGAGCGATATTTAAATTTTTAGTTATAAAACGCATGTAACAAATTAGAGCGTACCTACACAGGTTGGAAGCCAGATCCTTGGATTGGAAGGCTGAATTTCAAACTACTACGTTATCAGTGCTTTTTTACTGGTACCATTATATAATATCTCTGCAGTTTTCTATTAGTATACAGCAGTAGTTGATTAAATATGAAACACAAATACAGTGTAACCTCTATGTGTGAGTTACGAGACCCGCGCGGTATATGAAATGAATTCATGTATAAAATGTCGCTACGAAAATGTATGTCGCGTTGACTTTTACATTTATTCATTTTTGTCCTAACACACTGTACAAGGACAGATGAACTGATATGTTTAGTAACTTTTGTGACTTTATTGCGTTTTATTGCTGATAAATGTTTAAGAATTGTGACGAGATGTATGACCCTGTATAGCCCAACGCTGGTAGAGAATGTAAACATACGTTAAGCTCGCTGTTTGTTCAAAAATCGAAGTGCAATAAAAATCTAAAACTACTTACGACATTTCAAAATATCATAACAAACATAATAGCAAGCAAGGGAAACAAGGGTAACAAACATATAGCAAGCAAACGTATACAGGGGTAATAGGTAGGCGAACGTATAATATACGTGTAATGTATAATATAAGTGTGTACATGTATAATAAACGTATAATATATGTGCTATATATTAAGATTAACAGCACCAGTTTTTAGTAGGTCACATATTTAACGTAGAGATTCTCTATCGCAATTCATATCACTTCTTTCTATTATTAATTCGTACTGCACGCGCCGATCTTAGTACCTGTATATATATTTTTTGTATCTGAATAGAAAATTGCCTGGATCAAATAGATCAAATAAAAAAAATCCTACAAATGTTTGCATGTACGATAACAGTAAAATAAATATTACAGCAATAGTTCTTTTAGACCACACATTCAACGCTATATACTCGCAACGCCCTGATTATAAATAAGGTGTACTTTGTTAAGCGCAGAGCTTTAGTCGGTGCAAATCAAGTTTTAATTATGTCACAATCGCCCCGCTTAGTCGGACACTCGAACCCAAACAGTCGAGGTACTAGCGTAACGCATTACGAGTTGCAAAACAAGAATGCCGGGCGTTAACCGAGCAGATAATAATAATTGTGAAAAACTCGATTTTCACAGAAATATTATAAGATAATCAAATATTTTTTCGCCGTCCAACCGATGTCTTCCGTCACTTCTTACACAATTTTCACTTACAAAACGTCGTACAAAAACTCATTAAACTCAAAGTTTAAAGTGCAATGATAAATACACAATATTTCCTTGACTCGCGTTTTCTAATCAAGGATTGCAAAACTCCTCGTTTTCTGGAAATTGTTGCAAAATGCAAATCAACCGCCGACTTTGACCGACGAACTGTTCCAGACAAAAACAAATATAAAATAACTATTAAATGTGCATTATATTTTTATAGGTTCCGCATTATTTCAAAATTCTGAATAAATATTTGTTTTTATTAACTTCTCATAATCATCAACTAGGTTATTGTTCTACTATTAGACAGAGTTTTCCCTTAGAATAAGAAAGTTTGAGGCAGTATCTACCTCGCTGACTGTTCCGATTGCCCTACATCACGCGACACAACAAAAATATCGAGAACTATAAAGCTTTTTTTCTCACAATGTTTCCTTTCACCGTTATAACGAGTGATATTCAATCTTAAACACGCACGTGTCCTTGTACAGACAGTGCACGCTTTTGAAACCAAAACCATCGAAGCCGAAGACCGAAATGTATTAGTCTATCAAAGTAATTTAACTGTCAGAAATGAAACTTTTTATCCAAGTTATTATTAAATGTTTTTCAAAACGGCTAATATTTAATATAGTTTTTTTTTTAATACAACCATTTTATATCCCACCACTGGGCAGTCTCTCGTGTGCACCCCTGGACTCTTTTGCAAATTGACTGATAAAGATATAATTTACAATAAGTATTATACTGATAACTTGCTGATCGCTAAAAATCGAGAGCGCGTCGAATGCACTCCACAAAGCCAGCCGGTCCGCTGCGCCATAGCTCGACGTTAATTGCCATCACTGCCATCCATTGTTACCAGCTGTTTCATAACGTTATGACCAACGATATTGTTTACCTTGTTCTATCATGAAACGCCGGAGAAATGCGGCTTGCGTTCGCGGAACGCTATGCGGCCTGCGTCTGCAGCTTGCGATTAGAATGAAATACTGAGGTAGCACTTTGAACTTAATCATTAATCTGTCACAATGATTTAAATAAAATTAATCTTAACTTCTTGTTACAATTAACTAACTGATTAATTAACTAGAACAAAAAAGTAAGTAGTGTACTGTTTAGTTATAGAAGTCGCCGTTGCTAATTTTATTTTGCAAGTTGATGTAAGTTTGGCGATTATATACTACGAAATTCTGTTCTGTCAATAATACTCACTTCTCAGCATTTCTACCAAGGTTGACTGACAGAATGTTCTTAAGTATATAGTTCAACTTTGGTTAAAAATTTGTTTAAAGACCACTACATAACGGTTAACGATAAAATAGTTTGAAATCATTATAATATAGAGGAATATAATGATAATATCTAGGGATACTTCACACATATGATCTCAAACTAGGCAGAGCTTGTACAGTTACTATGATGACCAGACAGCTGATAAACTACATATATACATACTATGTAATACTATACAAAAAATATTTTGATTTCACCCAGGCATAATAACCAAATGTAACCATCACATAAATGTTTGTCCCGGATGGGACTCTAATCTATGGCCTCCGGTTTCGCAGTCAGGGTTTCTATCTTCTCGACCACGGGCCTACATGAAGGTGTAAAACTTTCTAAATAATTACCTGCGGAAATGATCTTGATTTTACTTGAAAGTTGTGAAACTAGAATATTAATTGAAGAAAGTAATATTATTGCTAAATTGGGCCGACGATTATTTTGTGCATCGAACACGTATTGAGGTGCAAGTTAGGTGCCGGTCGGAAACAGTTTTTTAATCATTTCTGGGTCTAGGTTAAATAATGATGCTAACCGGCAAATTTGGCGGACAATGAAAAGGTCCAAAAATTTAAAAATGATTTTAATTTTAAAATCTACAAATTACACTGGTTTCCTAGTTAAAAATCATAAGATTAGATCTAGATCTAGATCTAAAAGATAGATATTATAATGATATCAAATAATTAATGAGTCAGAATCTTGTAAGCATTCGTTTCTCTCATCTCTCTCACGGTTCTGATTTTTATCCTAGTTTTTATTCTTATTTCTTTCTATCTTTCTTCACAGATGTACTTTGCCACATACCGGTGAAATATGCTTCTGGCCTGCCGTAATGCAGGAATGACCCGTGCCCAAAAGTGGGCCAAAAAAGGCTTGCAGCCACCTTTACGAATGCTGTTGCAATATAAAAAAAACAAATGAAACCAATCAAACAAAACAGGTTTTTTTTTAAAGCAGGTTTCTTTGTTGCAAAAGAAAAAAACTGAGAGTCGTCCGATTAATTCAGCACGCAGGGACCATTTGTACAATAACGTCAATTGTACAAATAAATCAGACATTATCTATGGTCAGCGCGACCTAGACCTGGGTCGGTGACACTGGCGGCTGTTACTCGTGACCTGGAATTGCACCTGGCTTTGCAATAAAATAAGAAATACAAAAATTTGTCCGATACAATGTAAAAATTTCAAAAGTTTTTTATACTTAAGTATACATATACGTAAGTAACAAATTTATATATTAGTGTAGTGTATATAAAAAAAATACATTATACGATATTATACACGAATTACGAAACTTTATTTTGTTTTTTAATTTCAATTGTAGCATGACAACCTTTTGTGAAAATGCCGCTATACTATAAAGTCGTAACGCATGCGTTATCTCGCAAACCATCATTAATTGACTGCATATTAATTATGTCATCATAAACGCAATTACGAAGAAGGCCATTATTTTAATATCGTCGTCTAAAAGGCGGCGAATATAAAACTATTACTAAATATATTACATGCAATAATTATATTCAATTGCACTAAACCCAGTTGGAAATGATGGATGATGGACTTCACTTGTACATATTATACATATTTAATTTACGAGTAATAAAATATATAACGCTTCAAGCTAAGTTAATATAAAAAAGCTTTACCGACTAGCACGTTAGTTACATTACATAGAACTGTATTACTATTAACGAATGGCTACTTTTCAGTATATTTAATTCGAGGTGAACATAATGGCTTTTAAAGCTTTTAAAGGCACGTTGCGTCGATAAAAGTTGCGTGCACTACATTACATCAACGTCGACAATTGTTCACTTGCAACTGGCCGGCAAATAAATTACATAAAGAAATTCTCCCTCGATCCGTTGCACAAATACTATTACCAGCGAGTTGCCGCCGTTGCGTCAAGCGCGATAAAGCCTTAAATTTTCGTCAATTAGACCACCTTGAACGATTATTCTCGATAGAAGAAACCCAATTAAATAATAATTACTGATCTTACGACATTCATTGTCAAACATTTCTTCAACGGCGACTTCTAACTTGCCATAGAATCGTCAATGAAATCTATTCAGGGTTTCGCTCGATCACGATCTTGTTTTTCTAACGGTTGTGCATTTCTTTCACGTCTCTTGATTACACGCTTAAAGACGTTTTGTTAAGTTTGAAATGAAATCATGTATGACTGATCGATTTACATGGTTTACGTCCCAGCGAAGGAATTATGATATTTATATTAGGAAATCGTTTCAAATTGCATAAAAGCAATTAAGTTACAATTAAGTTATTGTAACTAGAATCTATAATAAAAGATAATGGGGGCTAGCAGAGCGTAAATTAACTTTTGTGTGATGAAGTCAGTTCGCGGTGCGAATTGCGATATTATTTCGCACGAAAATGTCGAAAATTCTTTAAAATTTGGGACAGTTTCTTGATTCGATTCCTTTGACATCTTATTACATTTATTTTTCACTGATTTGTAATTTTTTGCGCAAAAACTTAATACAACCTTCACTCTCCATTTGTTTAAATCACCAGAATCTAGATTTATCAGAGGTTCATTTACGAAAATTTATCTTGAGACAGATCAGAGTTTAATCGAATTAAGGTCTATTACCTTAAGTGATTGTCATTTTCTAAAATTACATTTTAACGTAAAATCGATGAAAGCTCCAATGTATTTGACGATACTTATGAGTATCATATCGACCGAGACTTTCTCATGCCCAATGTACCCGTTTGTGAAATGAACCAATTCATTGAAGGTCGTTTACTATTCCCGCCTAATGAATATTAGGTGCTCTTAAATTTCGACTCGGTGCCCTTTTTATATTCAACATAGATTTATCGAAAAGTCGAACGACAACATGTTGTTGTAAATTTTCGACATTTCGAAATGGGAGCGGTCTAGAATTAGACCGAACCGGTTCAAATGTGGTGTATTTAAAGCAGAATGTTACTGCAGTTGTCCACTGAAGCCGATCTAGCTCACGTACTACGCGCTTTCACACTAGCTAACATCCGGATTTCATCTTTGTTCTTAACACCATAGTTCGGCTTATCGTTTTGGTAATCGTTAAAATATGTGTACACTTTTTGCTCAATTTCTCTGTAGTCGAAGCGACCTTACGTCCAAGTGACTAGTGGAAACGTTTTGAACTGCTTTGATTCATTCGTGTATATAAATATAAATAAATATTACACCAGTTAACGGAATTAAATTATAAAACCATTCTGTCTTATGTTATATCGATATTAATTAATCATTTTACAGAGAACAACGATTACAAAGCGTAGAACAATGACGAAAAATTTCTTAAGCGGCAATAAATTCGTTCATATAAGGGCTAGTACCAAAATAATAGTCTGATACTAAAGCAAGTATCTAACCGAGTTATAGGTTTACTCTTATAAATAATATATTAATAATTTCCGCTTGAATCTCATAACTTATATTTGCAATAGCCAGTAAAGAGACGGTCGAGCAAACGGCCTGCGACGACGACCCGAGGACATAAATACTCTGTGCTCCCGCGCGCGGTTAGTCGACCACTGTCCCTCGCGCGCGCAATGTCACTATGTACTTCACAGCGGCCACTCTCCTGGCGCTGCAGTTGTCCCTGTGCCTCTCCATCAGGGTCCCCGTTGTGTGGAATGACGATAACAGTGAAGTGAACAACAATAAACAATTCGTGTCAGAAACGAATCAATCTGAAAATGCGGCGAACAAACAGAACCCCATCCCGGCGGAATACTTTGAATACACGGCGCAGAAACCCAAATTTGCTGCGGAAATCGCCCAGTTTCATGGAGTCCAATCACCAAATAACCATTACAAATCATATCCGATTAAACCACATACAGGAGCCCCCAAGCCAGAATTGGGAAAACATCACATGATGGATAAGGAGAAAAATCTCTTTCAGCCATATCAGGAATATGTGAAGAAAAATGAGGTTTTTAGATACGTTACTCCATCTACAACAAACTACGAAGTGTTTCATCCATACAAATTAGAGGAGCCCGCTTTAAAGGAACTTTACCAGGATCCGGTACTGGGGAAGATTAGAAATGATTTACTTAACAGTAAAATCAGACTACAGAAGCTCGAAAATGCAGCAGGGGAACCTGATATAGCTAAAGGTGAATACCTAGAAAACCCTGAAGAAATAGATCGTAAGAAAATTTCCCACAAAAATGTGCCGGCTCCGTACGAAATACACCGGCCTCAGCGTCGCCCAATATATTATAGAGCCCCTTCTATACATAATTCAAGAGAACATATTTTAAACCAGAAATTCAGACATCCATGGCACCAGAACTACGTAAAAGTCAAACCGATACACTAACGTCCAGTAAAAAACCACTTACAAAGATTAAGGCAACAGCATGCATTGAAATACGATGATGAACATAATGAATATCCTCAAGTGCCTGTTGTTGAAAAACATAGTGAGCCCGCTGACGGTTATGACATTTACGAAAAAGGCAAAGCAAAATTTATAGAACTTAGAAATAATGTAGATGAATCTATTAATGAAAGTGTTCAAAAGAACAGGCCAAACGTTAATCAAAAATTAGAGCTTAATAACGAAAATGATAATGAAGATGACAGAAATGCTGAATACGACGAAGATGAGTTTGTGCCAATAAAAAATTACGCTCAAGTAAGGCGTACAGAAACTACTAAGCATTTACCTAAAAAAGCTGCACTTGAAGATGCTGATACATTAGATGAAATACGAAATGCTCCTCGATTAAGAGAAGCTATCAAAAGTACTAAAGCACAAACAGTTTATTCAGAAGAGGGGTATGAAGATTCCGCTTACGATCATGCTGGAGAACAAAAACACGCCTCAGATCATGAAGCACATGGAGGTTTTCTTAACCAAAAGGAACTCAGTGGAGGCAAATATAAAACACCAACATTTAGTGCTAAATACAAAGATGAAGAAGGTTCAGAGTATCGCGACCAGGTTTTAGATGGTAAAAAGTGGAAAGAAAGCAAGAAAGATAACGAAGAAGAAAATGAGTCAGAAGAATATTCAGAAAATGAACAAGAACACTCCAATGAAAGTGATTACCATAATAAACCAATAAGTAGAAGTGGTGATGGTGATAATAACGAAGATATAACCAATGATAGTTCCCTTATCGCAGACGGAGAAAACGAAAGAATAAAAAGAGAAGAAACTCCTGTTGATAGTTCTGACGTTATAACCGTACAAGAAAATTCAGGAAAAGGTTCTGAACATGACGTTAATAAACGTGAAGCAAAAATTCAGGTACCGAAAATCAATTTAAATAAAACGTACCTAACGGAAAAAGAAATTTTAGAAATATCGAAATTAAAATTACTTCCAAAATCTGAAAATATTGCTAACAAATATCCATATTACTTCAAGAAATTAAAAACAATTAGTAAGGATTCGCCGCTTCGGTATGCAGAAAGTTTTGACTTGATACCAAAAAAATCAGAAGGTGGTACAGAATTTTACGAATCAAGATCTAACTACGAGTGTCCTGAAGTTGAAGACAATATTGACCCAATACCGGCAAAATTAAAAAAAGACGGACATCCAGATGAAAATAACGAAGACGAAGATGACAAAAAAGATAATTCTGATTTCAGTGCATTAGAAGAAAAACCTCGACTTAGAGGGTTAGGTGACAAGATTGACTGCTTTAAAGCCAAATATTTTGGTGAAAATCCTTTAGATAGTCCTTTTTTCAAGGAAGAAATTATATCAAATCCCGAACCTGTAACAGTCCCAAGCTCAGAAATTTATAAACTTAAGCAGAAGAAAGCGAAGCTTACTCAAGAATCAAAATTAAATGAAGCAACAGATTTGTCTACAGAACTAAAAGAGAAAAGCAAAATAGATATGTTTACATTGTTAGATAAATTATATCCAAAACAAAATAATGTCAAACAGATCATTCCTATTTGGCCTAAATTTGATACTAACGTAGATCATAATCGTACAAAAACATATAATTCCACTATATTCCAAGCTCAAGTTAATTCAAAAGCGCCTCAAAATATTACATATGATGCTTTGCAAGAAAAAGAAAACGGTACAGAATTGCATTTTATTTTAAGAAAAAAGCGAGCTGCACCTTTTGTCTATGAACCCTACAAAATAATTAGAGACAGTCAAGTTCAAGATTCTAAGAAAACTACTACATCCAATAACATAAGTCCTTTAATAAAACAGTTACAATCAAGTAGAGTTGTTGACATAGTTACGAATAATCATGGAAAGGAACAGATTGTTAAGCGAAATGTTGGTACTCGAAATTACAAAGATATTGGCAAAACTGATAGAGTGAGAGATATTGATCAAGAAAAAGGGGCTGAACCTATTTTCGATGAAAGCTTTGTTGACGTTAGCGTAGATCAACGTCGTGGAGAACCAAGATACGAACTACGGCCAGTTAATCACAAAAGTCAATACACGCCGGTAGAAAATAAAAAATCTATGACTGTTCAAGATTATAAAACACATACTAACACAGATACAGATTCTGAAGATTATGGATGGATAGTTAAGAAAAAAGATCACGCTCTAAACCAAAAAATAACGTCGCGACCATACTTTGATGTATCTAAATTTTTACCTCAAATAGAAGAGAAACAAAAAAAGGATTCTATAAATACGAAAAGTGAAAAGAAATCTGAAATAAATCTACAGTCTCGATCAGATAAGCCTTTAGATACCAGCGCAAGTGAAGAAGATTATGAAGAATATGATGACGATAATAGTGACGACCGTACGTCTACTACAACTACTACTACAAAAGCTCCGCCGAGAAGAAGAATACATCTACAACCACAGAAGACCACTTCTACAACAGTTAAGCCGAAAGAAAACGGTGAAGTCACAACAGGCAAGTTGCGCTTAGTAACAAGATTTCGTGATTCTTATCATACAGAAAAACCGAAGATACAAAAAAACACTGAAAAACCAACGACAAAATCATATGATGATCTCGAGGAAATTACAGCACCCAAGTATAGAGAGAAAAAAAAGAAAACTACCAAAAGTACATTAGTGACTGATACAAAGAGTTACGGTGAAGACGATGACGACGATCTAAGAAAAGACGAAGTTGATGCAATGATTGGTGGTAAACAAGATATCAAAGAATATATGCCAGTGTATGAAAAAGTAGGTCGTATAAAAGATGCGTCTAGTTATGATCGCTCTAAAGACCGAGACGATGATGAGTATAAAGAAAATCACGGCCATGAGGAGAACGACGACGAACATATTAACGATGATGATGACGACGACGATGATGATGATGACGATGATGATAACGATGAAGATGACAATATTGATGATGATTTAGATGAAGAAGAAGAGGAAGAAAAAATTGAAATCTCTACCCGCCCGTTACCAAAATCAGAAGTGACTACCCCTGAACCAACCAAGAGAACTCTTGCTATCACCACAGATGTACCATTAACTACAACTGAAACTCATACCTCAAGATTGGAAATTAAACCAATTATACTAAAGAAAAAAATTGAAATTCACAAGGAGTTGCCGGTTAATAGATCAGCTCCACATATAACTGAATTTAAACAAGATATCAAAGAAGTTGAAATTATAAAAGAAATGCCGCCTAAGACGAGAAAGAAACCTGAAAAAAATATAGAAGTTTTAGAATTGTATAAAGACGAAAATTTGGCCAAAGACGTGAACAAATTGGGAGGTGTTGAAGTATTTAAAGAAGGACTAGACCTTGTCAATAGCCCCAAGCATGGTGGAAACTATAGAAGTGCCGAAGTAATCAAAGATGAGCCTTATCAGGAAGATAATCTAAAAGCTTCACATGGTGATGTAGTGGCATCTCAAAGCAAGACTTCTAAGCTTGTTGAAATTAAACAAGATCCATATTCAAGGAGAAAAAGCGATATTCAAAGAGCAAGAAACAGCCGAGGCAGAAGTGCTAAATTCATTGAGTTAAGCGATTCTAATGATAGATCTACATCCAGGCCAATGCATGGCGGTAACTTTAAATCGATATATGATGAACGACGTAGAGGCGGGAACAGGAACGCTAAAATAATCGAACTGGATGATCATAACTCTAGAGACGATCATTCTACAAATACAAATGGTGGTGATTTTAAGTCGCATGGATCTAGAAGTGGTGATAGAAGTCATATGCACGGTGGTAATTACAGAAGTGCTAAGATTGTTGAAGCAGAAAATAATGAAAGTAATCCGCGCATGCAAAGTGAAAATCAAAGCAAAAAAGATGTAAACAATGATGGTAGAAAAAGTGCAGCAGTACTCTTGAGTAGTATTGCAAGCGCCGCTGAAGTTTTATCCACAACCCCGGCATATATATTGGACCCTAGTAAGCGAATGTATTACTATGTTGATGCCTAAACCTATTATTCTATGTATGTATATCGTATTTAAGGTGATTAATAGGATATTAGGAATTAAAAAGTGCCACAAAATTGTTATCGTTGCGTTTGTAACAAGATATTTAAAAAATATTTTAAAACAATTTAAAGTATTGAAATGTTACAATGATATAGATATATTGTTAATAATTTTAATCATTTATGTAGTTCTTATTGTGTATCTAAGCTTCTGTGATAAATAAACCCTTTATAAACGTCTACGTTTCTAGTATTATTTAAGAAGTGATAAATATGAAACACGTTCTTTTTGAAAAAAAATTAAACTTTCATTGATTAGTTTAATAATATGAAAGTTAATTTCTTTTGAAAAGTTTAAAGTAATGATGTTTTTCCGATCTTTTATAAAGCCTTTTGCGAATTCATGCCGACAAATTTAAGAATGTCATTCTTCGCTCTTAACGTTCACCTCAATTCAATAACTTTCACTTTCATTGACATTTGCCGGTAACACGATTTCATTTAAACTGGATCTGTTTGTATCATAAACCGAACAGTAGGTACCAGTCTAACAAAACATTACATTAGCTTGCGTGTCCAATTGTCGCGGCAGTTATATTACTCGTAAGGCAATCACCGTTATGTCACGTCAGTCACAAAAGATAAAAGATCTTTGAAAGGTTGATAATTTATTTCTCTGGCAAGTCTTTTTTTACTTACATGGGTACATATAAAATTTTATTACGAACTAATTACACTTAATGAATAATATTAAAATAAATTAAATAATTTACATTGCAATTTCGATTTGGTATCGTTAAGGTATATGGATACAAAAGTAACATCTTACAGTAAATAATAACTTAAATCTATATTTTAGAATTACCTATTACCTAACACTTATTGAAATCGAGAAATTGGAATGACGAGTTTCAATTTATATACTATTATGTTGAAAATATTTAAATCAACAATGTCTAAGAGAAAAGTCATGTGTTTCATTTATGTTTTTTCCGTCCAGTTACGTTAGAAGATTTAGTGTTTCGCGTTGTTGGATGGTTGATAGGTTTCCACTCGGACTCAGTCGATGGTACGTATGCTGCTACACTATCTTCTCTATCAATAGACTCATCTTCCTTTCCTTCTTCATCAAAGAAATCTATTATTGGATGGTAGTTATAATTTACCTTTTTCCCGCTAGAAGTAATATTTTCACTTGTTGACTTAATATCTAATGGTTTGAATGTTGTCAGCATCGACTCAGTTGTTACTGCGTGCAATTTTGAAGATATAGTAGGTCTACGAATATTTGGTTTTAATTTAGGTACTTCTGGTTCTTCCAAATCATCATTGAAATCTTCCATTGTTTCTATATTATCCCCAGAGAAAGATCCCACAGCTGAAGTTCCAGATGATACCAGGTCATCTGGTACTCCTGATATTTTCTTCCTTATTGGTCTACGGCTGGGTCTTATAGGCCCTCGTTTGAAAGCTTCATTTACTTTGTATTTGTTGGATGTATCCTTTGAAAACGCGAATGAAGCTGGCGCTGACGGCGTTGGAGGCTCTAAGTAGCTGGGTAAAGTTACTTGATCAAATGAATTCAGATTAGTTGGATTCCGCGATTGTAGAGGCCTTTTCACGTTTCTTATAGAGCTGGCTTGATTAAATGAATCCGCAAAGTAAGTGTTGCCATATGAATCCATTGGGTTCGATTGAGGTAAATTCTCAAGCTCATCGTTATCATTTAGTTTTGCATTCGGAAATGATCCTGGTATAACGTTAGGGTTATTATCGGCGAATGGGGAAAAAGATTCTAATGGCTTATTAAAAGTAAAAGGTGGTGATTTTGCGACACTTGGTCTCTGAACCGTGGATTGTACGGCTTCAAATGCGTGATTTCCATGCTCTGAAGATAAGTCTTCGCCTGGGAATTGTTCTGACGAGGTCTCGTGTATTCTGTGACCAAGTGGAGGGAAAGACACGCTGTACCCTTCGATGTGACAGGAACAACAAGTGGGTACCTGGAAGAATTATTACATTAAGGATAGTCTCCTTATAATCTTTGTAGTATTGTGTAGAAAATTTTAGTAAACTGAATTTAAATACCTTGAATATATCCATATGCAATCCATTCTGTTGGTCCCAGGTCAGAAGTCGGTGGTAATTGTAAACTTGGACGCATTTGGATTTAAAGTTATCTGTCAAGTATGTGCAGGACTCCTTCGGTTTTCTACAAATTATACAAAATAAAATGTTATGAAAACATGATTACACAAAATTATATTTAAAGTGTATGAAGCGAGCTTTTATTTCTCTCACAATTCGCAATTCCGTACAATGTTTAGGGACCTTAAATCTAAAACTTAATCCTTACTTTGTGAGAGCATGGTGCCTAAAGTAGCTTAAGACATCTGTATTACAAGTTACCGGGGCACTCCCACGGAGTGATTTTGAATTATTTGTATGATTAATGTATAAAAGATGAACTCGTAAATGAAAATGTAGGTAGTAAAGATATTCAGTGTACGGTTTAAGGATGCCGACGTTAGTAACAATCTTTTTGTTTTTTTTGTTCCACTACGTTTTTTCAACGAAGTAATTATTGTTTTTGGATATAAAGCTTTTGAAGGTTAAATAATTTTAACATCTCCATTTGTAAAATTTACGCGACATCCAATACTGTCGTTATATATGATGCGTAATAGCAACATCAGCATTCGGATTCTATACAATATTGTACCATGTAAGATTCTCATTGTAGCGTCTTAAGGCCGTAGGCATCAATAAGGATTTGGCGACACGTGCACCTAAATTGATCAATATTTGAAAGTACTTACAAACACTTCTCAAGTCTCAGAGTCTGGGTGTGTTCCCCCGTGTTGACGATGTACTTCCACTGGCCAGAAGTGGCCCGGGCACGCTGCGGCCGCGCGTACTTCACCGTACTAGGGCACATGAAGCCAGCTTCGCCGGCACCAGCGAAATCTCTGTTCGCCGTGTCACCTCGCCTGAAGAATGAAGACAAAGAAGGTTTTATAAATATTTAATAACTAAATAAACATTCATGTCCATGTCCATAGGATTATAATCTAGCACCCTTTATTTAAGGACATTTCAAGCCGTTACTACAAATTAAATTTATTTATTTGTAACTTTTCGAATCAATATAAACAGATAAGTAATAAAATTCACTGAGTTTCAAAATCTATTAGAACGATAGAACGTGGTTAGGTATGCCATTCTCTGGACTCAACATAAATATTTATTCGTATAGTTAGAACACTTAAAACATCTGGAAGGGAATATTTCATAAGGAGCATACAGCACTTAGACTATAAATGTTACGTTGATCAGGAAGTGAGGAAGGAGAAATAAGAAAAAGTCCAGTTATGCAACTGCGAGTGACAATCGGGTCAGTGACCCGGCCACACTGAACGGTAAGAGCTCGATCACGTACGATTGTAGCAACAGTGATTTGAATTACAAATAGCAATGCACTTCTAAAGTATTTTCGCAATTTTTGTTCATTACGACTATTATTTTTCTTTAAGTTCAATTCAACTTACAAAAGACGGACTTAATGCCCAGTGGAACACTTTTCCAGTCTATTTAAGTTTCTTTTTTGGAATTATCCTTTGTTATGTAATATTTTTCAACGCACAAATAGTATTTCCATGTAGGTGAAATCCTGGGAGTCAACCAATGTCATAAAAGTATCAAGGCCTAACCGCAATCAACTAAATACCAAATATTAATAAACTACCGGTAAAAAGCCTTATTTTTGCCTCCAGAGAAACGTAAAAACTAAATAACTGTAGGTTTTTTGGTGCTAAATTACATGACATTTTCGTGTTTTTTACTCAATTTAATTAAATGTTATCCTAACCTATTAGACACTAAGTAGTGATCAGCTGTGTATTTGGCCTCCTGCGCTGCGGTGATGCCATCGACGGCTCCCTCTCCTGGATCCTTGAAGTCAGCTAACAAGGCGCCGGCAGCAGCTTTGTTGCGTCTGATCGATTGGATAATTGCTTCCCTGGAAAAGAGAGTAAAAAAAGAGTGTGTTTCAGTGGATTTCTGTGCATTTGTGAACGTATACGTTGTTCTCAACTGATCGTATTTCTATTATTTGATAATTTTTTATTTGTAATCAATTGCCTGTTAACATTTATGCTGTAATAAATACACTTTCAAATCATTATAATTCTGCAGCAATACGTTTGTGTGATCAACGTGCGCATGCCGATGAGATGTAACAACAATAAAGTTAAAATAAATCACTGTAAGTACAATAAAAAGAAAGCTTTGCTTTAGCTTTTTCTTTGGCACAATTCCAAAAAAAACCTTTCAATTGTTACTAGCATCATTCAGGACTAAAAATGTACCTGAATATGTATTTTTTATTTTCTACTCATAGCTGAAGGTACATCTTTCAAAATAAATTTTTCAGTAGCCTTAGCCTTGAAAAAATTATTTAAACATAATATGGCTGACATAGTTTTGATAATGTTCAAAATCAAAATTCTAAATTCTTGCAAAATAGAAAACTCGAATCCAAACATTAGTATATTATAAAAAGTAAATTTAGTAAAACCGATTGTGTTTTAAATAATAATATTCATATATGTACGTAATATGATTACAATTAAGAGGTTAGAATTATAATTATTAAATAACATATTCAAGCATAATTTTAGAACACGTAAACAGTTACGAGTTTACGCATATCAAATCATGTTCTTTTTTTTATGTAGCACATAAATAAACGAAACTATTAGTAAATAGATGTATGTATTTTTCCAAAATATTTACTGTTTTCATATTTATTTTACTACAGTATTACGCTAATTACGTTAGGTATGCATGTTATATTTACTTTTTTGGTGACCTTGAATTATTGGTAACCTTGTTGTGAAAATCAATTCAAAATCCAATATCTGAAAAAAAAGTTTGTTGTCACTTTTCGTAACGGAAATTATCTTTTGTGATCGTAAACACGATCGTAACCGTAGTAAGGCTCTATCTATGGAGCCGAAGCCGAGGTTAGACGTTGCGTAAGTAGAGCATCGCGATTCGCCATGAAAGTAAGAGTAAATAAAGGAAAGAAAACACCGTAGCGGCCGCCGGCGCCGGGCGAAAGTGATCTCACGCGGTTGCGGCTACACAGTGACCTGGTGTTACGAATTCAGAACGAAACTACCAATCTGCGTACATTCCTGACATTTTTATCTCGTGGTTAAAGACCCTGATTGCTAAGCCGGAGGTCGTGGGTTCGATTCCCACTCGAAACAAATATTTGTGTGATGAGCTCATTTGCGTAATATTGCCTAATTTGAAATCACACAGCCACGTATGGAATTGTCCCAATTATTATTATAATTGTCAGAAGTATTTGTTTGCTGTGAATCCACGTGTATAAATGACTCTTACGTAGGATAATCCTCAATGTGTAAGCACAGTGTGTTGGTGAACTGTTCACATTTGGCTTGCTCTACCGGCGTGGGCAGTTTCCTCACTGGTAATGGGCGGCGGCGGGTGATAGGACTGAGCGTTGATTCCGCTGTCGTGCGGCGCGTCACAGCTGACGGCTTGGGCGGGTAAGTGCCGCGGCGAATAAGATTTCCTGTAAAATTTACGAGAAAAATTTCATTTATCGTCGACTTTCCACACATATAACTTTACTAGAAATATAAATATTACAGAAATTTTATTTGCTAAGTGACACCGCAACATATAAAGTAAAAACAAAAAATAACAATATGCTTAATAATAAGGTTGCAGCGTGACTCGGCGAACGGTTCCACACTCAGGTCATGAAGCATTTCAATTCTGTAACGTTAAAGATGTTGGACACCTGTCCGCCTAGCCCGTTAAGAAACGGACGTGGTAATATTATTATATCATATCAGTTTTATCAGCATTTATTATTTATACTAAATAATATGCCAACAAAAACGTTACCCTCACCTTTTCTATCAATGTATCGATTCAGAGACCGCAGTTTCTCCGCGATCGGAAGATCCTGGACCAGCGTCTGGTTGGTGGCGGCGGCTGTCAAGTCCATGGTGCTGTTGTCAGCTGCTTTGGTAGAACTCTCGAACCGACTCCTCTTGAATGATGTTGATGAAGGCGCCTCGGTGGTCGACGTAGTTATTCTTGTTAGATTCCTCTGTAAATGTAACAAATTATCGTATATTTTTGTATGTTTCACATCGATGTATGTTTGTATTTTAGTTTTGTGACTCGATGAGCACTCGATGAGTGGAGCATACTCCATCATGTGTGGATCTTGTGTGGTTTGCTGGAGTTAGGATTTCGTGAGTCACGTATATAGTATGTTCTTATGGTCTTTGAGAATGTTTATCCATCGGTAACACAACAATAAAAATAGATATCTCTATTAGCGAGAAAGTTATGGTGATGATAGTTTAATATCCTTGTTAGCCTACATTCCATTACTATAACTAAATTCCAACAATATTATAGACATCAACATGATCACAAGGTAAGCCTTTTTTTTCGTTCGAATAATAAAATAACGAGTTTTAAAGTGACATCCAAAATTTTTTAACGATATATTTAATTAATTTATGAAATAAATAATTAAATTATATGGAGATATATGCGACTTGTGTATTTGCGAAATGAAGCCACAGATACCAACAATAAAAGGTACAATGGTTAAATGCAAAGCCGCTCCAAGAGTATCGTTTTGTGTTATTCTGCGGTAGACCCTCGGCAATTTGATACCGGTTGACAATTTAAATACAAATTACAATACAGATTACTAGATGGCAATATTACTTGTGATGAAAATGGCGGAAGACCTTGGGTATTAAAAATTACTTTATTAAAGAATCACTACGCTATATTTTACTAAATAAATTTCGTATTTCCTTATTTTAAAACGATTGAAAATGGTAACAGAAATTCGCAAAAATGGTTGCTTTTTAATTATAAAGCGCTTATTGGGTTTGGAAAGTTTCGTAGCCAAATGCTGAGTATTATTGACTTCAGTCAGTACTTACATTTTCCTCAGGAGTACTAATAACTGTAACCGCATTCGAAATTTCTGGAACATTGCTCTGTGTGCTGTTGTTTGTAATTCTATTATCTCGTGCGGTTTTCCTATCGGCTGGTGTGTTTTGTTTCGTAAATGTTGGGATATTTCTTTGTGGTCTGATTCCGATGTTTCTGTTTCTCTGTTGTATCGTTTGTAGTGTTGGTGGTGCTTTTTTTGTCTGTACTGTTCTGTTATCCTCGCCGGTTACGAACGGTTCACCGTCGAGTGTGGTGTCGTCTTCTATGAACGAACGCCTTAGGAACTGCGCTTGTGGCAGAGCTTGTGTTTTTACTTCCCTGAGCTCTTTACCGGGCCTTACCGCGCGTCGAATCAAATTCGCCATGTCTAACAGAATCGGCAGCATCAAGTCTGATGTTGCATTGTTGTTACCAAACATCGATCTCACCTGAAACGTTATAAAAACCGATGTTCAGTAAAATCAGCATCGTATTTTTTATACGAACATCAAACAACGCGAAATATCGCACTTCCTAAAATTTATTAGATTGCCACACTTGTAGTTTTTCGTAATAATAGTGCCTTAGCAAAGCAGCAATAAGCTACCTGTTTTCATTTCAATGTCTCAATTCGGGAGTCTCGGCAAATGCTGGCATGCACTTCAGACTTTGTAATAATTACGGTGATGAAAAATATAGTGACGAAACCTGCACCACTTAGAGGTCTCATAATCTTTTTTTGAGGTATATTAAGTCTCTCAATCCGCGCTTCCCTAGCTCGTTAAACTAAGGTCATAATTCTTCTCCTAAGAACAGACACGTGTCTAGAATAATAAAGCAATTGCAGGGATAATATCCGTCTCTTATGTATTGTAAATAAGCAAGCAAAAGTCATGCGTACATACATTTTGATAGGAAGCGGTTGCGTTTAATTGCCATAAAAACGAAATATTGCCTGGACAATACTTGGTGCAACTGGTGGCTTATCGACGAAGCTTATGTGTTTCAAATTTTAAATTCGTGTCATCTTTATCGTGTTATTGTGTATGTATATGACCATTTGCATCTGTGTCACGGTCAAGATTGTCGTTTGGACAAATTGCATTATCTAACGCCATTTGTACCATCTGAATGAGCATTGTAATGTGCACTGGTTTCGCGGTCATGAGAAACAACGCTCAATTGTGGGACAACTTTCGTTATTTTGTTCACCTAGACAATGTTTATTGTGCTTTTTGGGAAAGGTCAAGAGATCTGGTGATATTTTTGTTAGGAACTTAGATTTTCATTTTTATTGCTGACGGAACGGAGGCCGTTTTAATTCTGGTCTAATGTTTTTTATAAATTTGTGTTTTATTTTGATCGCAGGATACCTTCCGACAAAAGAGATAGCTAGTAGCCCTGGTCTATCTAGAACGGCGAAAGACCCGTATCTCATAGCATACTTTTTTACTCCAGCTATATTTTCCAGTATGGATAAAAAAAAATTGTCTGTTTACCAATAAGTGTTCGAGAAAGACCATACGCAATTGCGATTTTCACGCCATTATAAGAAGCTTCTCTAAATGACAGCGAAAGTAAATTGCGTTGTCTTGTTGTCTTGCTATATTTGTTTACGGACCACGACAGACAAGCGGTTGAAACGCTTTAATTTTCCTTATCGTAATAAAATAGCAATTGAGCACCGTCATAACTCTGAAATAACATCTTAATGCTGATTAAGAATCCCACATAAATTAGAATAGAAGAAGAAAACCGTTTTCTCATTTATGTGTAGCCTTCCAGTCCGCATTGGCTAGCATGATAGAAGGCTTCAAACCTTATCGTTATAAGAACAGACCTGTGTCAACCGGGAGAACAGTGAAAGGGTTGCAAAAGAAAATTTGGTCATAATAAACACTATAGGTAACGTAAGGGCTCGGTTTTTAGTACATTCCAACTGTGTTTCAAAGTAATACACGGCATGCAAATTCCTAAGTAACTTACGCATCGTGTCGAATCATGGATTTCCTGTGAATATATTGACCATGGAGGCACGCGAGCTTCCGGCTCCGTTGGTTGCTATTATTAAAATTGACACACAGATTATGTTTGTAACGAACGGAGGATTGTGAACACCAATATGATTGTAAGGTAATTGAATTTAAAATAAAACACCCTGTAATAAACAACCCCCGCATTAAGGCTGCGGCGTTTAAGGGATACCGAAGTACGTTTCCGCATTCTTCCGAGGTCTGGAGAGCACTAATTCCCTTTACAATCTAACCGTAATACAACTCCTCTAGGTCAAAACGCTACTGGTTTCGGTTCTCTCCTCCAATTGGTAGAGGCCTAATACATACTGCGATATAAAATGATTGATATTATCTACCTAATGCATATCATTACATTGCAATTGACGTCAACATACGATAATTTCATCGATAATCAATTGAGGTCATCCGTAGCGGCGTCAGCAATCGTGTTAAGTTTTCTCGTAATTCGTATTGACATTTTTTATGTTTCAGTGTTATCGCAGTCAGCGATCGTCGTAACACTTGTAAAAGATGGAATGAATGACTAGACACGAATGCTACTACTTAAGAAATAGGCAAGTGTATTTTTATAATGACACTTTCTATTGAGAAGGCACATTTAGGGTGTAAGCTGATTATCTCCTTGACATTGTGTATTACAAAGTGTTACAGTTTTCTGTTGCCTGGAGCAGGATGAACCACTCCGATAGAATTAACAAGAAATATTAAAATAATTGATATCAAATACTATAATAGCACAAAAATAAACTATAAATCGATTGAAGACAAAAATTTAAAATAAATTTATTCGTTTTAGAACAAATTTTAGCTCTTTGTATTTATTTACTTTAATTTAACCTAGTGGATTGCTAAGGGAGAACATAATGACTCGTAGCATTCTCTCTCATTCAACCCTTTGGATACGGTGAAAGCTTGTACATATTTGTATTATGTATGTTTGGCAGATGTACATGAGCCATTGAATTGTGTCCACTACACACTGCACTGCACACAGGATAGTGTGAATACTCGCAGATGTTGTTCAATATTAATGCGGTAGTTAGAGACATAGCTGGCCGCCATTCAAGTATATCAGAGTCGGATGCCAGCGCGTTCGCTGCTTGTACGCACTAACTCATCTCACGTGTGAAGAGACGAAAACATAGGCGGGATAGTTTTATCTGCATTTTTAATCACATCTTGGGACAATTTTACTAATATATGTATCACATGTACATAGATACATTCAGATACAAAACAGTTGTGCTCATCATACCATCACCACAATCGACCCCTGGACCACAAACAGTGTCGCTAAACACTGATCGAATAAGAAGAATAATAATAATAACTGGGGACAATTCCACACACGACTATCTGATTCCAAATTAGACAATTCAATGCATGTATTATGGTAATCGGACAGCTGATAAACATACACATAGGATATAATACTTATATAGATATGTTTATTACAACCAGACACAAAAACAAATGTGCTTACCACACAATTGTCTGTCCTGGGTGGGAATCGAACCCACGACCTCCGCTTTTGCAGTTAGGGTCTCTAACCACTCGACTACGAGGCCAGTCAAACCGAAATATTGTTACGTTTTTATCGTGCATACATTCTCATACAGACATGGTGTTCAATAAACCTGTATTGACACTTACAACATGCGATTGTTCTCACAGAACAACTCCAATAACGCTACACGTCGATCGCATTGTCGTGCGATATGATTGCGATGCAGCGACGGAACGGGGCCGCTTTTTGCCGCGTTGCTAGTTTCACGCGTTTCCTATTGTCTACGAAGCGAACCAGCTACGAGTAGCTATCGAGATTGATTTTAATATTTCTATAGAGTGACTCTACATTGGGCAGATGTAAATAGCGGACGTAGTAAATAAACATTTTGATATAGGCGTGGGGATTTTGGGGTGATTTTCCGCATTGTTCTCTAGAATCTTTAAATATTTGCAAGAAATAAATGTTATTTTTTTATTATTATCATTGTTCCGAATCCGTCCATATCATAGCAAACATTTCTCTTCGCTATTAAATGTCAATTATATTTTCAATTCACACAGTTAATTGCGACACTATTAATAGTTAATAATGGCATATAGTAAAAAGCTTAGAGGTGTGGGAAATTATTATCTATCGGTTCCAGTAGTGTTGTAAATTACAAGTGGGACATTTTTCTCGGACATTTGTAGGTACCTCCACAGCGACAAAAACATAATAGTTCGTTAGAGCTCGAAACGATCATAATAAACAAAATAACCAATATGATTTGAATTCCTTTGCTGTTTGTTTTACTTGCGTGTATTTTACGTTTAAAGCGCAATAGCACTAATTAGGTAAGTATGTCCAACAGTGATATAAGGACACGTTAAGCAGTCGGTCACTTTGGTAATCGTTAGGTAACGATAGTTAAATCTTGTGGAGGCTTTACGGCTTAAAAACAATCGAGATACGGGTTACTGATTCGTATCTCCACCAATCCCCGATCCTTGGACAATAGGGGGATGTAGAAGGGGCTGCAGCCCAATAATTATTGTTTCTGTATTTATATATTGGCTTATAATTATTTTATATTTAGCTTCTGTTTACGCCCATAGGAAAAAAATCCTAACATTTTTGATCAAACAATCAGTTTCCATGGTATCTAAGTTACTGGTACTTCGATCATCGCTACATTCAAATAACTTTTTGGATCCGGACTTGGGTTAGTTATGTAACCGCTTTAATCTTGGCGCAAATCTCAAACAGAATGCATGGCGCGGACTTACGACGCTTTCAACTGAGATTCGAATTCAATTGGAAAGTTACTTAACAATTATGGCACGTGAATGATACCGAGACAAATATCAGCAATGGTATGCGATACTTCAAGTGACCATCTATATTTGGCCAACATACATACCTCCGTGAAAGAAATTCCTTGCAAGTAAAGACTACGCGTGTACAGCAGTTAAGACGAAACTTCCTCTGTGACATCGACAAAGAGCAGTAGCTAAATTAAAAGTCGACATATGTATAATCAGTTATTTATAAACAAATCGAAATATGATTAGAATAGTGATAGTCTAGTGCTTCAGATGTCAATCTATCAGTCTGGAGTCTGAGTTCAAATCTTACCACTCACATTTCTGAATATAACTTACGAGCGTCTTGTAAATTGAAAAACAAATTACACTCGTTATAACGGCTAAGAAGTTGTGATTTTACCTGAAGTCTTTTCAGGTCACTAAGGCCGACCAGTTTTAATATAGACATGATATACGGCGACTATACTGTATAGTAAGATTCGAGGCGATCTCGCGGCAAAAACATAAGACTCGCTAGACCTAATACGTGAAGAGAAAACATCGTACTCCTTTTTAAGAAAATCGCTGCACGCGGGAGTGTGACATTTGACAAAGTTACACTTTATGGAGAAGGAATGCAGACAGCAAAACTTAATATACCCAATATATGTTAC
>DWDX01000359.1:0-28772 GCA_018245675.1 Agara michaeli
AATTACGCTTTCAATTAGTTTAAGATATTTTGTTCTCATCAATATATTAAAAAATATATTATGATAATCTTTTATGTAATAAAATATGAATATAATATTATAAGGATATTGACAAAGTTAGATGCCAATTAAAAATTATTGCATTCATTTTATTGAGAGTCATTAACATATTTTTCAATTTTCAAGAATAGAATTCAGAACAGAATGTACAATTTTACATTCAAATTTGGAACGTTAATTTTGTTATAAAGTAGATACATGAGTATACATATATACTTCCGTAAAGTCATATAATTCGCTTGCGTAGAATTTACGCACCGCACAGATATACATACGATTAGGTACGGTTCGAGAAAAAACTCGAAGGAAATTAATATTTTCGCATAAAACCTTAACACTTACACCTTAATATTGCTTTATAGTAGTTTAAAGTTAAAGCTTAAAGTCGGAAAGGAGGATGGGTTATAAAGAATCAGTGTAGTCGAACTACGCTAATGTTATCTTGCAACCATCCGTGAATATGACATAATATGATAGTGTATACTTTGTAAAGCCCCATGCAGTAAGCACCAACATAATACACACCAAAGAAAAATATTATATTTATTCGAATGTCCATACGTCATTGTGAGAGGGGCGTCGGAGGGAGGGTGGAAGGCGTTGTTTGAGGATACACCATCAGATGTAATATGGATTGTTACACAGTAACATAAGCTTCATTTGTTATCATCGATTTCCGGAAAGCAATATTTCGTACAATTCACTATCTGAATCGCTATAATGTATTCGGTGGTGCATGGTTGTGCTCGTTCTTTAGCTTCACGATCTGAGCGCCGATGGTGTATATGACGGCTCTGCAGCCCCTGTTATAGTGGGAGCCACACCACCACCTGGTCTTCAAGCCCAGCTCGCACTGTCTCAGGAACTTGTACCCGGTCACGGAGATCATGCGAGCACCTCGAGAGGACGTCGTGAACACTGGACCTGGAGATATTTCCAAATGTTAAAGGTGTCAAAGATAAAGATAAGATAAGCTTTTAAGAAGGGATGGTGGTATTTAGTGCTGTTTTGAATCTTCTCTTTCTCTGTCTCCGTTTATATGAAACATTATATATTGTATTTCAGAATCTCTCTCGAATCTAGCAATTGGCATTGGGGCGTGGCGGTGTATGCTGCAGATCTGAAACGGGCTGCAGCCTCTCTGTCTGATAAAGATACAAGGTGAAACATAAAATTTAAAAATAAATAAACATCTAATCCGTTCTATATAAAACTTCCTGGGATAAACTAATAGTACATTAGAAGTGGACGATATAAATGTAATAATGAGTTTCATATTATAATTAAGATATGACAACGTATAAAATAGTGTTTGTTAATTTTATCCCTTGTTTATCGATTGTGTATAAAAAATTAAATCTCGGGTGCAATTGAAATGTAGGCTGGTATTTACATTTTATTACAACATAGCATTTTACAACAGAGATGGCGCTACAAATATTGCGCATTCATATTATGCTATTGAATAGTCGCATAAAAAATTAAAAAGATAATGTCTCCAACGTATGTTTTAAGACAATATTTTATTAATTTTGCTAAAAGGAAACTCTTCGGTTTCATTATTTTGGATTAACCTAAGGATTTATATCCTTTTGTACTGAAATCGTGTTATGAGACGTGACGTCACGATACATAATGCTCTTGTTTCTCACATAAACTATGTCACACCACCTTCATGGCGATAAACAGGGACGCGGATGATTATGAGTATTCTTGCGGATGATTAACGATCTGGTCTTCGATTGTAAAGACCACAGCTTTACAGCCGGTCTTCTGATGAGTGCCGCAGAACCAGCGAATCCTAGCACCTCTTTGCACATGGCGGAGATACTTGAAGCCCGAAACGTACAGCATCCTAGCTCCCCGGAAACCTATCTTGAAGTAGGAATCTGGAAATATATGTGTATTTTATTAGTACTTGCTTAAAGTACCTCCTAATTAGCAGTCTATTTAGTTTATATTTCAAAGACCATTAGTCTACTTACCAAATGACTTGCAATGCGGTTTTGTTAATATAGCGCTTAGCTTGTTGACACAATTGTTTTTAAAGCAATTGTATTTTTGAATAGCATTAAACAGAATTGTTATGCTTATTACATTTATTTTTTTCAGTTATTAGTATTAGCCACATTGGTTGTAACATTATGACACATCACAATATAGGCATTATTTTGGTGGGTAAATATCTAGTTGACCTATTTGAAAATTGCGTTTAGGAAAATTTAAGTCTTCACGTAGCAGTAAACACGCGCAATCAAGGTATTATATGATCTGCAAGTTTAAGCTGAAATACCTTCGTCTGAAAATGTTTCTGAAGTGTTTATTTCTAATAATTTATAATTTGGGGGATGGTTGTGAGAGTAATTGGCACTAACCACTTGGTTCCCACTGAGATGTATGTTTCCTTTGCACCTCTTCTTGCCCTGGTGTATCGAACAGCGCCACCTGGTTCGTTCGTCTTGATAGTACGTGTATCCAGGCTTTAGCAATAACCTTTTCTTTTTTTAAAACGCACTAACTCATTTTGGACGCACTTGGTCGTTTAAAACGCACTAACTCATTTTGGAAAGAAATGTCCAAAATAAGTTAGTGCATTTTAAATAATGGATTACCTTACCCAAACGTAATTTTTCCCATTTTACCCATAACCTAAACATTTATTAAATTACCTTACAATTTCGGCCACTGAGGGATTACCAGTATTAATAATATCACAAAAGGCTTTTAGCAAAGAGAAGTTTTACTTATACAGAAGAATATGAAATAAAATACAGTTGAAGTATATAAATGAATAAAAACAAATGGATAGTATGGTAAATTAATAAACAAAAAAGAAAACAGATATGATGTAATTATTTATTGCTTTTTTTATACACACGTATTCAAAGGATGTTCAAAATAAAATATTTGTATTCATTCAACAAATTCTAATTGACTAAGAAGACTAGACGTTAGGTACTAAATAGGTAAATACCTCGCAACTTGCGTTGCTATCAATACTGACTTATACTTGTATGTTGATGCGAGTGAAAATAGGGTTGAACTATGGTCTGTGATATCACGGGCGACGTCGCGCCGCGCTTTGAAAGCGTTCTTCTGGTGGTTTACCACGGTGCGTGATAATGCAGATTATTTACGCAAGGCCGACGGCCCCGCACCGCATCAAGTTCTTATAAAGGTGAATGACAGGCTGCGTGCTTTGAGATTGGATATCATTTTGTCACATCAGTATGCAAAGTGAAAGAGAACCTCTGTACCTCTGACTTGCCTGCGCATCAACACGCGATACTATTCGCAGGCTACGTGTCGGTGCGGGCAGGTCCGTGTCGGGACACAACAAGTGAATTAAGTTTGATATTAAACTCTTTTGATTATCATCAGTAATCCATGGGTTAGTGCTGTTCTTAGAATACCATACAAGAATACCATAAGCTTGATGATGAGTGATTTGCTTAATATAACAATTATAAACATTTATAATGATCGATTTTTATACGTATAAAGGCGGATGAAATCTACGGAGGAATAATATTAGAAATAGTAATACACATACATTTACTGGTACACTAAATATATTTTTATGTGGTATCATATATATTACATGTTGTACCTACATATCAAGTCAGGTCTGAGACCATTTACAATACACAAAAAACCTTCAGAGGAATCTCTTGAGAAAATTAAAAAACAATAATCGGGTAACCATACAATTTTCATATACTAATACCCTAAAGTATACAGAGAAATATATTGTATTATACAATAAATGTATGTTTCTTCAAGGAAATAGGAATAGTAAGTTTTACTTAGAATAAATACTAAAAACATTACCATGCTTTTGCTTACCCATAATACTTCTAGTCGTCTGATTGGGGTTGATAGTAGAGCAATCCCATTGCTAAGCTCGGATCTAAGTTACAACCTATAACAGGGTTCCCCAACTGTGTGTGTTGCACTGCTGCATCGTGGCGCCATTTTACGAGAGCCTCAAAACAGTTCAGTAACTAAGATATTTTAATATTAGTTTTCTAACTCCATTTCGGGTCTTCAGCACCGCTTTGCGAACTTTTGTTTGGTGATTTAATTACTTTTGTTTTACGTTTTATAAGGGAATCGTAGTTGAATAAGGTTGGGAGCCCCTAACTTATGAGTATATTCGTAAATTTTACTTTATTTGACATTGCTTCGGCGGGTGGCTGTGGTTGTCCTTAACTAGAACAATATCGTCCCCAATGGTGTGGAGTGCCGCGTTACATCCACACGAGGAGTGGGTGGAGCATCGCCATCTCACTTTGGGTCCTTCGGTTGTTGCGTAGTAAGTGTAGCCCCCGAGTTTAATCATTCTGTTGCCTCTTTGCGAGACCACGAACTCCACTGTAAAGAACGTTCATTGTTCTAGTCAAATTCCAATACAAATTCAAAAGAACCTTTATTGTGGCCATTAATTAGATGATGACAAATATAGTTGTTTATGCATTTCTAGCTGAAATATATAAATAAAATAATAATTTAAGGTATCCTCATGTTCTCGTCTCTATATCTCCCGAAGCACGACAAAAGGCAATGAAATAATAAAAAAATGAATCTAAAGAATAAATATGTAATCAAATTTTTCTTTTAACACTGGAAAGACAACAAAATCTAGCTACGTACGAAGATGGTGACATATTAATATGGTGCATAGACTCATATTAAGAAAATAATTTATTGAGTTAAAAACACAATAATGCTTCAATCAACTCATCACGATTTAATGCTCATCACTTGATATTTATTTGCAGTTTTTACATTTGAAAATCTTAATTTTATTACAGGGTCCACAAAGTGGCTTTTTACAACCGTAGCATACTTTATTTGTTTTATTTTTACATTTTTTAATATAGCACTCCCGCCTTTTCCGGTTCTCTTGTTTCGGTGGAGATTGACAGGGTGAAGACGAAGGCTCTACACACAAAGGCTCACAATCGGAAATTCCAGTATCGATTTGATTATTGCTCAGTGCACTCGCTAAAACAAAATAAAGTTCCTCCATTTTATATTTCATCCCCTCGCTTTCTTAAATAAATTGCAAGAATTGGTGTACAGTGCAGATGCACTGTACACCAATTCTTGCAATACATAGATATGTAGAATATCAAATAATACTTGTATTGACCAATTTCGAGATGACGCTTTGACACTGTGCTTCTTCTTCATTTCCTCAGGTTCATCCGAAGTAATGTAGAGTCACAATTTCCAGCTTTCTTTAACGGTAATCGAAATCCTTTAGAGTATTGGCATGTAGAGTACTTAGTAATAAAACATTCTTATTAAGTTTTCTCTGATGTATTGTAAGTAAGCAACCATCACATTTCAATAAATACCTTTGTTTTGTGATAAATTCGAACATAGTATCTTGTCATACGACAGAATTGATATGTATGGTACCTATAAACAGCTGTAATGCAGTTTGAAAGTAAGTTTTTGCTAAACTAAATTTGTCATTACAATTAGTTCGACTTACATCAGATTAATAGATGAAATAAAAATACTCACTGATTATAAAATTCTATTAAAAACAACGGACACGATCAAATCAAATTGTAATCAAAACCTGAAAAATACGAAATAAAAACACGAAAATTGTCATTTTGAAAAAAAGAAACAGATACACTCAGCAAACTCGCACTTCACCATTACGATGGTGATGATGAACCTTCCATAAACTACTTTTATTAACTAATACACAAATAAGTTTGCTTTGAATATAATAATCATAGACGTAGCAACAAATTTTTATTATGAACGAATTTCTGTCTCATTTGTACAAATGTAACAAAATATATGTAGATCAAAGATTTAAATATGAATAGTACATAATTATCACTATGCTTATTTTATTAGATTCAATTAGTATAAATACATCAAATTATTTGCGTGTTTATAAAATCAGAACACACCGAAAATGGACAATTAGTGGATCGGCAATTTCTTCTGTTTAGGGCTCGTTCACACATGATGCTTGCAACGTTTTGGGTAAATCATTCAGAGTTTTTTATTACATCAATATAACTTATAATTTCAGTAATAAATGGATCTATGCCTGTTAACCGCTCCAAAAATCATCTAAATGTATTTATCAGTTTCGCAAATTATGGCAAAGCCGTAGCCGATCTCAAAGTCACAGTGCTAAAGTAAAATGATACATCATATCAAATAGTCAATTTTCTGTGTTAATCATTAGAAAGTAGATGGTAAATAGATAAAAAAGTTTCAATATCGCCAGAACCATTAAGTCTGTTCAGATAAAGTTCAGTATTAAAATGTCACATTCAGCTTTTCCTACATTTGATTGGACGTGTCTTTTTAAAAACAATCGAAAATAAAGCAGCACCTACAACAAATATTTTCTTATTCTATTAGTTTCCTCTCATTTTATTCACACATTACGGACGTTTTTTTTCCAAACGGATATGTTAGATTTGTAATTATGACCCGTAGTAAGGTTTGTAATGGTTGGAGACCGTCGCGTGGTTGTGGACTTCTCTGATCCCTATGATCTTGTTGTCGATCGTGTACAATGAGGCGTGGCAGCCGCACGACGCGTGGGTCGAGCATCTCCAACGTACCTTGATGCCGTCGCGCGAGGCTGAGTAATACGTATAGTTGTTGAGTTTTATCAAACGTCTCCCACGCCTCGACGTCACGTATTCCGCTGAAACAATACAAGTACATTTAGATGAAAGTATAACAGTAAAGAATACAATCACATGAAGTGATTACTGAAATATGCACAGCGTCAAACAACAACACTGAATCATTTGAAATCATGATTAACGGATTGTTATGAGTGATTAGGTCGAAACCTCTAACTACCTAGATCAGGTTATGCAAACAACTTTGCTAACCGAAGTAGTCACTACTTTTCCACAAAGAATGGCCGTATCGACTTTATGGTAGTTATTATTCTAAATGAACTTCAGGGTAGTTATTCTAAATTCAAAGATACTTTTTTTTAAACAACATAGCAAAACATTTATGAACACAATAGGTACAACCGGTAACAGATTACATCATTATCAGTATTACGCATGTATTATTTTGTGTCAATTTATATAAATATGATTCAAAAGTTGTTAATGAAGTTCACGCGATAAAATCTAGAACAGTAGTTACAGGTAGCGGAGCGTCGGCTCGTGATTGTGTTCGTCCCTAACTAAGTGTAATTCGTCATTAATGGTGATAACGTAGGCGTGGCATCCAGCGGGGAAGTGTGTTGAACATCGCCAACGTATCTTGGGGCCTTTCGCGCGAATAGAGCAATAGGTGTGTCCGTTTAACAAGATCAAGGGCTTCCCTCTCTGAGATGTGATGAAAATAGCTGTAAAAAATTCGTACATTGAAACGGTTTATAAACTATCCAGTGAGTGTTAAATCATTTTTAATCTTAAACTAAAGGGTTGAGATTTATGTATTTAAGGTCTAGCGAGAGATCAACCACGCTATACCAGTCCAGATATATGTTCTTAGGTTTCTTTATTTACCTTTATAAAAGTACTAGATATAAATAATTTGGCCGCTGCATTGAGCAAGGGTGTCTTATAACTGGAATAATGATAATGGAAAAATTCAAAATATTCACCCTCATTATCATCAATCATAAGATCTAGGATTAAGTGTACATGTTTTTAAACCTAATACTTATTCCTTCGTCCGTGCCGTTAATTTGTGAACGAATAAAAATGTGTAGTCTAGTCATCTTGTATTTGAACATCTTCCTTTATATGTGCATAGTGTAGAACTAGGAACAGTGCCTCTTGTCTTAGCATTTAGGGTATGGGTGACACGATAAAGAAAACACAAACGTTCAAAATTCACAAAACCATACATTCATCTAAGCTTACATACATAATACAAGTCATATCAAAAGATTTTAAGTTCAAAGGCTAATTATTCTACGATATCTACTTGAGCTAAATAGCTAGCTCATAGCTAGGATAGTGTAAACCGATACGTACAAAAGGTAAATTACAGCAAAAATTGTTCGCTATCAAAATAATACTTTTAGGGATTTCTTATGACTCTACTTCTCTCAGCTCGACATTACAATAAAGGACAAGTGTATCTTACTAATATACAAGTATTATAAATGCATATGTTTGTGAGGATCTATTGAAGTTTGTTACTCTTTCACGCAAAAAGTAATGAATGGATTTTAATGAAACTTTACAATAATATAGCTCATAAATCAGAATAACACAAAGGTTATAATTTTAAAGATATTGTGTGGCTAAAAATTTAATGATAAGTGGTAAGTATTTTGGTGCGCGCTGAAAAAACTGTAAGAGTCACGCGAATATAATGTATGATGGAAATGTTTCTTTTAAATAACTCTATGAAAAATTTGCGACAGCACGCATCTATTTATGTCTTATGTTATGCATAATATACGGTGTGTTCAAAAAGTATCGCGAAAGTTTTGCTTATGTGAACCATAAATGCAATAAAATTTGACACTTATTTCCAATGCTCATTGAGCAGTAACAAACTAATTCTTATCTTATTGACAGATATTTTAAAAATAACGACGACGAGACAACATCAGTGTTTCTTCTCACGTGCGTGTTACTAAAATTGTGCAGTCTGGGGCGCGCAGAGCGGGTGGGCCTGCTTGTCATGTCGTAATACTTTGACAATAAATATGATAATTACACATATTTGCTCTAAAATACGATAGTTACAATGCAGAGTTGGAGTCATGGTTGTCAATGACTACGTCTTTGTTTGACGGTGAGATATTATCACTATAGTCTTTCAGAGTTACTTCGTGGTCTTATAAACGTATAGCTTGATCTCCATTCATGGTATGATTATGCTCATCATTGACAAAAATAATATTTTCTTCGTAAGTGATGACATAGCCGCCACATCCATTGAAGTTGCGAGTACAGTACCACATAATTTCTGAACCTTTGGATGGACTCGATCTATATTGGTACCCTCTAAACATCAAAAAGGCGTTCGCTGTGGAAGAGACGATTAAAGTTAATGTGAAAATAACACCATTCATGAACTATATCAAAGTACCTATGTAGCTTGAAATCCTATGTTATCCTTGAAAAAAATTTCGTTTAATAGGGTCATAAACATTTAAATCATCATTTGTTTATAATTTCTATTTTTATTTTTCAGTAACAACTCTTAAAATACATTCAACAAATTAATTTTTTTGTATGAAAATTTTACATTTTCCATTTTACGTTTATCGTCCTCTTCACTCTAAATACATAGTGAAACTCCTTGAATAGCGAAAGAATGGGTGCAATTTTCATTTTCTTGAAAGAGAAAACAATTGAATGTCACCGGAAAAACTGTGGGTTCTGTAACGTATGTTATTTAAAATTTAATCAGAAATAATGAGAAGGATAGTGGCTATGATTGTCAGTGATGCTAATTATTTCTCCATCGACGGTGACGATGTTACCGCGACAACCTTGCGGCCAATGAGTGGAGCATCTCCATCTTATTTTCGGACCTCTTGCAGGCGTCGAGCAGTACGTATACCCTTTTAGTTTTATCAGGGTCTTCCCTTTCTTGGATGTCACGTACGTTACTAAAATCACAATGTCATTTCAATAGAATTTAAACCTTATAAATTTGATCAATCAAAAGTAACAAAGTATTCTATGTATTAATCAATTACGTTCTGGAATATGTATGCGTATATTACGGACAGAATATGAACTTGGAGCTCAAATTTATATCTTTCATTTAAAACCAATGTTAAAATATCGTACAATTTATTGTGTCAATTCCTGAACATCACATTTTATATGTTCGTGGTTATCCATAATACAGACAATTTCATCTTTAACTGTAATTATGAACGCGCGGCACCCATGTGAGTTGTGAGTAGAGCACCGCCATCTTGTTTTCGGTCCATTTTTATTACCAGCGTAGTATGTGTATCCTTTAAGCTTTATCAAAGTCTTCCCTTTTTGAGAAAGAACGTAAGTCGCTGAAAGCAATGACCATGAGGTTATATATTATCATTTTGATGTGATGTGAATGCAACAAAAATATAAAGAGAAAATAAGAAGGAAGGAGGTATTAGGGTAACTCACATACAAAATAACAGTTAACGGTATGAACAACAAAGTAAGTAGTAAAATCGTATTTAATATTACTGCCGGCGCGAGATATGGTGGATCTATGTTCCAGTTTTAGCATTTCTGAAACATTATGACCTTTAAAAAATTTTCGTCAAAATTTCGTTTAAAATCTTATTCGTAACTTAGAATACAATTTTAATTAATTGCACGGATACAATTTTAAATACAATTTTAAATAATTACACGGATACAATTTTAAATACAATTTTAATTAATTACACAGATACAATTTTAAATACAATCTTAAATAATTTAATACACGAATACTTTGGGAGCGGTATTCATAAATACATTAATTTATAATGTAGCTGTTGAGAATATGATCAGAGGTTAGGTTGAATTCTTGCCATTCCATGAATCTAAAAGTTGTCACATTTTTTCATCATCAACACCAGCCAGTGTCCCTCTGCTGTTTAGATATTTAAGATAGGCCTAAGCCAAGTGAACATATATATATTGCATTAATGTATATGATTGTCTTGGACGCTAATTATTTCTTCATTGACTGTGATGATTTTTGCACGACAACCTTGCGACCAGTGAGTGGAGCATCTCCAATGAACTTTTGGACCTTTCGAAGGAATCGAGTAGTATGTATATCCGTTCAGTTTTATCAAGGTTTTTCCTTTTTGAGAAAGTATGTAAGTAGCTGAAAACAACAAGTCAGGTTACAAAAAACAAAGCAGTAACAATAATATTGCAGCAACATAAAGAGAAAAGGGGGGTAAAAAAGATAAGTCCAGTAGATCTTAAACGTTAGTAAATAGATTTAAAAACATCGTTGTTAATACTAAAACCTACTTATACTTTGCAAAACCGTTGGAAATACCGTTGCAAATAAGTTTCATCCGTGTTATTTCTGATATTGCTTTTAAAATATTTTACAGAAATATTTCATTCAGTCAGAAACGTATTTGAGTTTAATCCTTTGGCTATAACGTTAAAGACAATTTTATAGTATATAGTTTTATAGTTATGATATCGTAATTAAAAGTCAAGACGTAAGCATGACATTATAAATTTCAATGGGCTAAACAGCGCCAGCATGTTAATATGCATTTATTAGACCAATTCAACTCTTTGATGTCGCTGCCGTCTTTCGCTACGTTTGTATCACCATTAAATAAGAGAGAAATAGTAATATGTACAGTATTTATTGTTTAATTGCATGATTGTGGTCGTCTTTCACGCACACAACTTCGCCGTTCACCGTGGTGATGTATGCCCGACAACCATGGGGCCAGTTGGTGAAACACCGCCAACGCATCTTCGGACCTCTGGAGGGATTACTGCAATACGTGTAGCCGTTAAGTTTAATCAATGTCTTCCCTTTCTGTGTTATAATGTATGTCGCTGCAATGCAAAGCGTAAATATATTTAGTAAGAAAGTCTTCTCATTTGTATGACTTACAATATTAACTGCCTCATACGCTGCCTCACCTGATCCATCATAGAAATGATCTTTGTTTTCTTACACTGAGTTTAATTTTTCGTTACCTATTCTGAATTATAATTTGTTACTGGAACAAATTTGGCCTATCTATTATCGAAGCAAATTATTATCTGAAGAGCCTTACTATATAGCAGGTGATTATTACAGTGATAAACTGCTAGATAATTTTCACAAGTTCGTGGCGAGAGATATATAATGCTTCTATATTCTTCTTGGTAGGTATATACCAGAAGTATTGTTGTCATTCAAAGGAAATTAGACCACTCTTTACTCAATTTCCTTCATTCGAATGGAAACCTTAAGCGACATTTTAATTATTTGAAATATACCTACAAAAATATAATTATATCCCGTTGAAAATCGTAATGAAAAAAAGTCATACCGTATTCCGTACGAGCACTTTATTTACAAATTCTATTAGAAAATATCTACATATTAATAAAATTATCACAAAACAAACGTGAAGAAACCAAAACTAAATACCAATTATTAAAATTAAATAAAATGAAGGGGCATTAGGGGTCTAATATGTATACATAAGTAGACAAGCTACGTTATGTATGTCTACGTGCAAATTGTATTTAAGAACTTTTGGGATTCTGTAGAGGCATCAGTGTAGCTAGAGCTTTGTTGGAGAGAGGGGAGAGATTGTTCCAAACGTTCAAACATGTAAAAGTACCCAGAAAAAGCCAAATTCTAAACAAAATTAACGCAACGATACTGGCTCTAATTATTTTTAATTTAATTACTCTAAATACTTTTTAAAAAAAATACTTTTAAACTTTATATGTAATTACGTAAAGACCTAAAATTATACATTTATGTCAGAATGTTATGGAATGTTAGGGAGCCCACAGCCCCTTATATACGCCGCTGTGTGCAAGTCTTGTGAGTATTGCACATTTTGGGAGGCTTCGTTTTTTTTTAAAAGTCAGGCGGATTCGATCGTAAAAGCACCGGGTTACCGTGGTTATGGTTGTCTTTGATGACTACTAATTGGTGACTTAAGGTGACGAGGTAAGCACGGCAGCCTTGCGTGCAGTGCGTGGAACATCTCCATCTCGTCCTAGGACCTTTAGAAGGGATGGCGCAGTATGTGAATCCGTTCAAACGCACCAATTTTTTCCCTTTTTGAGATGTCACATAAGTAGCTGAAAAGGAATGGTTACTTGGTTATTCATATGTAGTTTCGTTAAACTAAAGAAGGTCAGGCACATTGGAGTTACAACCTCATGGTATGAACCTCTCTTTCGCAAGCGCACAGTTGATGTAAAATCTTGATGCAAGTTTCGCATTCTAGAAAATTGTATTTCTCTAGCATTATGAAACATTTCTTAAGAGGGTCTAATGGTTAAGGTATGACTTGCTTCCTTCCTAGTTCGATATATAGAACTCCGCTGTTTGCTTTCAATAAAATTTTGCTAGATGTCGTTGAAAGCAAAATTTCTACATTTGATTATATCTTCGATCTCTGCTGTATAATCGAAAGGTCCTTAAAACGAAATATTTTCAAAACAAAGAAAGGTGTGTGTCAAACTTCAATATTATTAGCAAAACCAATTATTGTTAAGAAAAACAAAACTTTAAATTACAATTATGTATTAGTAAAAACGTTCCAAATTGCTATGATTGTGTTCATCCTTGAGGAAAATTATTTCCTCGTTCAAAGTGACTATGAAAGCTCTGCAACCCTGAGGGTTGTGGGTTGAGCATCTCCAGCGTACTCTTGGGCCCTTAGACGGAATCGAACGGTACGTGAACCCTCCCAACTTAATCAACTGTTTTCCTTTTTTCGATGTTACATAGGTCGCTGAAAAAAATCTAAAATTAACAATCAATTACAAATTTAAAATGAGTACTAAATCATCAGATACACAGAGGAGCCTAAAAAGAGAGACGCTCGTGAGGACACATTGGAGATCCCGGAGTCCTCAAGCAATGAAGACTAAGGCCACTGAGGGCGCTTTAGTGGCTAAAAATCTCACTTAACTTAGTGTCTCTGCCAAGGCACCTTTACCCCCCGTTGCTAAAAGAAAAGGCTCGGGAAACCGACCGGACAACGGCTAGTTGTAAAGTTGACTTTTACACATATAGCTGAAGTAAGGCTAATACCAATAGCAAATTAAAAATAGAAAAAGTAATTTCACTATTTAAAAATTAATTTCGTGCAGCTTACAGTATTATAGGTAAGGAGAATATAAAATAATAAATTCATTATAATTACAATTTTATTTGTTACATTTACATGAAAAATATATTACAATAATTCGCAAACTGAATTTCGATTCCCACCCAAAACCTGTGCAGTAAGCATTATATTTTTTGTTTTATGACCTTATAACCCTGAGGATGCTCAGAGATTTAAAGGTGCCTCGCAGATGAACTAGACCATTAAATTATATCATTATTAGCACTGTAGCAGAGAACAGAAAGATGGCGTGGACTGTTACCAATTTCACTCCAAAACCGTTTATCGCATCATTTTTTAACAATCAGGAAGCTTGGTAGAAGGATGATTGTGTTCTCCTGTTACAGCTATGATGATCTCATTCAAGGTGTACACAGCAGCCAGACATCCCTTGAGCTGGTGGGTTGAGCATTTCCACCTCACTTGGCTACCCGTCCCCGGAGTAGAGGAGTACGTGTACCCATTCAGAACTATCATCTTCTTACCCTCTTGTGTTACGTACTTAACTAGAACAACAAGGATTGCAATGTGGATAGAATTTTTTTGTTAATTTGTTTAAAAATAGGATTTTCTGTTGAATTTTATTTCATTCCAACATCTATCTTTTGGAACTCGAACTAATTTCTCCTGGCTGTAGTGCACCTTGCCGCATATCAGACGAAGCTTTGACGACCGGCTAGGTTATGGGCGAAACACCATATTGTGGTGCGTAATAAAGAATTTTGTCGGTTTAATTTTCCTGATAGCCTAGTTGATTTGAAATTCAGTATCCCACTCCGGGAGCTGGGTTCGATCCTAGCATGCAACTCTGATTTATTACGTTCGTTTTATAAGTAAAATGTAAATATCACTTGCTATAACGGTGAAAGAAAACATCGCGAGGAAACCTGCGCACCTTAGAGATGTTATAAATTATATAATATTTTCTTAGGTGTGTGAAGTGTACCAATTCGCAATTGTGCAGCGTGGTAGACTATGGCCTAAATCCTACACTATGTATGAGAGGAGAACCGGTCCAGCAGTGGACTACATACAATTTTCCTGACGCTCTATATTGAAAAAGCTCTAGTTACCTTTGGTCTGTAAAGATGTACTTCCAGATTCGGGACTCGATTCCTTTGCAAAAATGTATACCACGTTCTGTTCGTTCTGAATACCACGTCGGGTCATTATTCTTTTGGGCGGATCGTGTTTGTGGTTACCAATCGTTTTCAGTAGAGTTTCCTTGATCATGTGAAGGCCCGCTCTGCAGCCTTTCGCGTGGTGCGAGGAACAGTACCATCGAATGAGTGGATGTCCCTTCTTATGTGGGTACGCCGAGTACCTGTACCCTTGCAGCCAGATCTGACGTTTACCGCGCGCGGACACCACGAACACCGGATCTGCAAAATGGTTCAATACACTAAAGATTGTTCTTGGCACATTCAAATTTAAATGTGAACAATTATATTCAATATAAGGTACATACATAACGTAAATTTCAGGTAAGTCATTAATTTTTATAATTACTATTATGTAAAAAAAGATTCCTTTTCAACAATTCCATAAACCCGATAGGCGTATTCACATTAATATAATGTTACAGGTTGGTGACCCTAAATTTAACTAAATCTCTATCATTAGTAACGAGTGTTGTGAAGTTCGTGATAACACTCAACTTATTTACAATTACTATTGTAAATAAGTTGAGTGTTTGAGATTTGTAAGAAAACAGCTTTTTATTCTAAAATATATTTATTGAAATTTTCTCTTTGAACTCCAATTAATCTTATGATAATAATTAATTATAAGGTCTAACAAAAACAACTTGAAACAAACACCTTAAATGGTACATTGATTATGACATGCAAAAATACCCAGATCTCAATTGAGATAAGTAACTTACGAAACTGTAACTTTGGATCCTAAGCTGGGCGCAATAATTATCCTAAGTGTATTAATGGGTATGTTGTTAGTCGAATCTTGTCTAAGGGCGACTTTGCATCCGATCAAAATAACAATAATAGGTAGTATCTTAGGAAAACCTTACACACTGCCATCTGATGCCTAATTCGGCCGAAGCTGTGTCATTGTAATCAGACAGCTGATGAAACTACATATTTATATGTATGTACTACTTGTTAAATAATTTTACATGCAGAAACAGATCAAATATATATTGCTTGGCTGGGAATCGAATCCGCGACCAGGCGTTATCAATGATTATGATATGGTTTAGAAAACATGAGGACATCATCCAAAGTGTACACCACCGCTTTACAGCCCTTGTGATAGTTCGGACAGTACCATCTGATTTTTAACGATTGACCAGCCATTTTTTTAGAAAAATGCACTCTGTACAAATACTTTTCGTACTTCAACACACGCTTGCCTCTTGAATCTATCAGAAACGTCAGCTCATCTGCGAAAGATAGAGAAATAAAACACTATAAATTCTACCTTTAAGCATTTGTTTTTTTCAACCTCTATCTCATCTTACAAAGGCAGACTTCACTCAACATTTAATAATTAATGTGCCCTTAGAATCTCAGAAAGGCGTGTGAATATTCTTCGCTTGGAATTTGCAGATTAGCCTCGGGTATACTTCCAATTACATATCCTTTAAAGCTAAATATTTAATAGCAGTTTTCGAAAATAAATCTATTATTCCGGCTGTCGTACTTTTATTGAGTGAAACAAATGAACTGTACGTATAGTCTTTAATTTCGATTTAATATTTATTTCTAGCTAATTACAGTTTCTTCTTCCGTATTTCATAAGTAAAATAATGATTTCGAGAAAAACAATTGAATATGGATATATTTATAATGAAACTGGCCTCGTGGTCAAGTAACAGTTACAGACCCTGACTGCGAAACCAGAGGACGTGGGTCCGATTCCCACCCAGAACAAATATATGTGCGATAAGCACATTTGTTGAGTGTAATAAAAATATCTATATAAGTATTGTATTGCATGTATATATGTTTATAAGCTGTCCGGTGACCATAGCACAGACATTTAAATGAACTGGGAATCGGATAGCCGTGTGTGGAATTATACACGGTTATTATTATTAATTAAAACACTGTGTTCTTCGAGCTCGGTAAATGGTTGCTGTGGACCGTTTTGGCTGACACGATGACGTCATCGACGGTGTAGACGACCGCTTTGCAGCCGCGGTAGTACTGCTGACAGTACCATCTGATCTTGAGGATCGTGCCCGCTATACGCCGCGAACGGTGTATGCTATAATAGAACCCATTGATGGCCAGCATTCGATTGCCCCTCTTTCCGTAGAAATATTTCGCGTTAGCTGAAACAATATTTCACGTAATGATATATGACCCAAAATACAGGTGTGAGTAATTTTGTATTGTTTATAATGCTATTCAGTGAATGTGTATTGGAATACAAAAAAATTATAAAGACAATTGCAGCGAAGGTAACTGTCGTATTTGTGTTCATAATTTATCTCTTAACGTAACAATTAAAGATAAAAAAGATAAAAATTAAAAACTGTGTCAAAATAATATTCATAAAACATTTATGTTTATTATTTACATAATAGTTATTATCAACTCAAAGTGATATTGTATCTATGACTAGATTCATATTATTTTTATTATTATTTACATATATAAAACATCAAGTATTTTGATACATTTCATTGAGTTTAAGGTTTGGCATAATTATAATTTACACGGAAAAAGAACGGAGAAAGCAGATATGTTCATGCAGTATGTGCTACATTTTCAAATAACTCAAAAATAAATGCATAGAAAAAATTGTAGAAAATCATATTATGTAATGAGCATCGCATAACATAGCATCTCTTCTCTCGAATTGGCTTTCTTTTAACTATCTTGAGCGGCCACAAGATACAGAATAGTATGTGTGAAACAAAGAATAAAATATTGATTGAGGTTCATGTTACATATAAGGGGAAATATAATGCTTTTATCTATGTAGATCAATTTTAAGTAAAATATAATTTGGCAACGTATGACTCTAACCCTATATAAGAGTGGAGTCTTACCTGTGCTTAGTAACAAAATCGCTAATGACCCTCAACGCTTCATACGTACAGCTCATACCAGTGTGAATCTGTCTTAAGCCGTTACATTCACTATACATTAGAATAGAGTATACAAAATATGAATACTGCTATATGTATAGTCCACTAATTTCGCCCTTTGTTAACAACAATGAAGAATAGTAGTAAATAAAATAAAATAAAATAAATAATATCTTAAGCCTTTTTGGCACATAAAAATTAATATAGGTACATAAAATCCACGCTACATACAAATACTTAATTTGTACAATTTGACATTACTGTATCCGTTAAGGAAATAAGTCTCAGACTTAATTCAGATTCTAAATACACCTAATAACGGATTATTAAAACTAATTAAAAATAATCTGGTCCATGGTTATGACACGTGTTGCCGCTGACGAAGGAGTCGTCTATCATGTATATGGCGGCTCTGCATCCTTTCGAGTTCCGTGTGGAACACCTCCACCTGATCTTCATGCCGTCTGCTATTGGGCGGCTGTAATGCACAGAATAGTAGTAGCCCGCCAGTTTCAAAAGTCGATGTCCTTTCTTTCCCATCACGTATTCGATAACTGTAATAACATTTTCAGTTAAAACCCTCTTATAATCAAGAAATAATTTTTTTATCAATTTTTTTTATCAAGAAATAAAAAATAATCGCGTGCATCGCATTCCAATGTATGGTCAAATGATAAATTATTAAGAGTGAAATTAAAGTGCATGAAGTGTTTGTCTGTTTGGACTAATCTCCAAAATGGCTGAACAGTTTTCAGTAGAACTACCACTACCAGGTAGAGAACTTTCCAGAACACAGACGACAACAATGGGAGATGAAAGAGAGGGGGATGAATATCGTCGGGGTTAGTTGCTATTTTCGAAAAATAAGGAAAAAGCAAAGTGTAAATAACATTTTAAATATAATAGCATTTAATACCTGTTATTTATAAACTACATATGTTTGACATTACGATATACATATTTAATCAATTGCATACTTCACTTTTGACCCTTTTATTGGTCCACTGCTAGACTGGGTCTCTTCTCACAGCGAGAGGATTTCAGGCCATAGTCTACCACGCTAGCCAAGTGCGGATTGGTAGACTTCACACACTTCAGAAAATATTATATTCTTTGTAACATCTCTCAAGGTGTGCAGGTTGTCTCACGATGTTTTCCTTCACCGCTATAGTAAGTGATATTTAAATTATAGTTATAAAACGCACATAACAAGTCAGAGGTACTTGCCAGGATCGAACCCAGACCATCCGGAGTCGGAGGCTGAATTTATACTATACTTCACATATGTTTAATGATAAATAAGCACTAGATGGAAGACGTACCTACATTTTCCAAAACTACGTTTGTAAATAAACCAGGTACCTATTATAATTACTTAAAAATGGAATTGAAGTAATTATTTAATAATGAAATAGTTATAACATTAAGTTTAAGGAAGCCGACATTATTTTTACTAGGTGCTTTCTGTCTACCCCGTTGGGGACCTGGCGTGATGGTGTAATAGTTTATTGTTATAATTGTACAATCAAGGTTGTTTCCCATAGGGGTAGACAAAGACTAAGGATATCTACTGGTTACATTCATAATAAAATTATTTCGCATTTGTTACTTTCATCAAAGATGTTAATAAGTTTGTCTATTACAGATGCTCTTGACCTCTTTCTCCCACATTCATCGTAGCCGGGTGACTCTCCGATGTTTAACTTTCAGCATATTTTTACCACGAGTAGTACAGATTCAATCGTATATGTATGTCCAAAATATACGTAATATACTAAATAAATCACGCGGTAAAATATACAGTTATTCACTGGTGTGTGTGCTGGGATTTGACGGCAACAATAATATCGCCCACGGTGTGTATGGCCGCTTTGCAGGAAAACACGTTGTGGTAGCTGCAGCGCCATCTGTTCTTTTGGCAACTGCCCACTTGTCTGGTGAGGTGCAGCGAGTACACGAAGCCGTTGGACTTCAACAACCGTGTCCCTTTCCTGCTCAGCACGTAAGTGGCTGTTAAGAGAAATATTACATATATTTTGTTCGTTAATTAATTGTAGACAATCAATATTTTGTCAGTACAAATTGAGATATTAATAGAAATCTTTTTTAATGCGACGTATAAAAAAACATTTTAAGATATCTTTAAATTATTTTATTGTTACAATGATATGTAAACATAAATGTGTAAAATCAAACACACAGTTACAGCTGACTTACGTAATATTATTAATATTTAAATTATATTTTAATCCTAGTTATGTTAGCGAGATCATCGTATATTTGTACTTAAATAAATAATTTGCACGGTAAGTTCAGTCACTTTACATGTTATATTTATAACGAAACAGTAAATAAAACATTAAAATAAAATAAAAGTAATTCCTTGCATTTTATACACATAGTATTTTCTATTTTATTGCATAAAATATGGTACCGCAACAAGATGACATAGTATCGGCAAAATATTAATGAACTGTATATAATGACATCAGTGTGTACCATATTTGATGCAACAAATAGATAATTATATAACACATATTTCTGAGTAAGAAATAATTGAAATCCAATAAAATATAAACTAAGCCATATTAAACTCTTTATACGTACATTGCACACCACAAGAGACAAATTGCTCGTAATGCGGAAATGAAATTAATCACAACAGGTGATCTTATGATTTAAACAATTTTAAATTAGTTTATAAATAATGATTTTAATTCTTGCAATGGAAATTAAACAAAAACTCAAATAGCTGTCAAAAGTAAAATATTCATTACCTTTTGAATTTAAAAAATAGTATTATTAGTATGAAATAATATTTTATCACATGATTAACGTTTTCAGAACGCTTTCCTGTAACACCTTGATTTTTATTCAATTAAACAAACAATTCACACTGCTACATAAGCGTTGTTATTTTGGACTAACATATTTCATAGGATCAGATCATATTATTCTTGATGAATTACAGAAAATTTGTTGGATACTTCTCCTCGGGTCTTCTTTTTAACACTGTTTCGTGCTGGTGTACTAAATTGCTAGATACTATAACATCATCTACAGTGTGTATTACAGCTTTACACGTACTTTTAGCGGAACATCGCCACCTGATCTTGAATGAGCCCCGAATCTCAGTCGTACGGTGCAATGAGAACGTATAGCCTCGGTACGCGAGGAGACGGTAGCCTTTCCTCGACACCATGAAAGAGGTCCCTGAAAAATATTTCAAAATAAAACGACAAGTTCAAAAGGAATACTGACAAGTTATTAAATTAAAGCACTTGTGAGTTGAGTCAGTTAAAAAGCTGAAATTTCAGTACAAAATGTAATTTTGTTCCAGTACTACGTGTATATGAAAGTAGTATTTCAGGCAACTCTTTAAGTTTCAAGAGTACCGAGAAGTTTTTTCATCTAAAGTAAGCCCCGGGTGTACTAAATAAACATTTTGATATAAAAACACCATATGGAGTACTACACCGGCTGTCTCGCGTTGATGCAAATTGTATAAGTACTAAATTTAAGATAATTTTAGTGTAGTGAATTAAAAACATCAATTTTAACTTAAAATTTTTACACCGTAAAAGGCAAAAAGTGAATTGATCTAATAATTCTGTCAAATCTTTAATACCCGTGAAATTCTACAATTGGTACAAATAACCTTTTTGTCTTTGTCCTTGTTGAAACTATGAACTTTGTACATCTGTAAACCAGCGGAGTCAGCTCACTAGCACACAGTATTCAAAAGACGAATGTTAATTTTTTTTCCACATATTTTTTGAGATACAGGAAAAACGAAATTCCTAGCCTAGTATAAATCATCACGTCAAAGATTAACCGCTTAACATCGAAATTAAATATTGTTTCGTTACAACACCATTAATACTTCAAATGAACGCCAAGATGTTTCGAGGCATTCCAACAACAGCGCAGCTAACCATTAATTATTTCATAAAAAGAACAGGAATTGGATAAAAAGAAAAGAAAACAATTTTTAACCCATTTATTTGAATACATAAATAGAACATAAGACATAAAACATAACGCAAAATTAAGATAAGACTTGGCCCATGACTAGTTCACACACGTAAAAATTCTTTTTTATTGACCGATTCAATTATTTAAATTAAAACACGTTTAACAATTAACAAGTTATAAACTAAACAATAAAGAAAAAATGTGATATATTTTGAAAATTATTCTAGTTTGTATATAATTATAGTTATCTTTTTTCAGTTTAAATACAGTTTCATTTCAGTCTAGACACTTGAATTATTATACGCATTTTATCAACTTTATACTTTGACTAAATCAAAAAAAGGAAATTAAGATATTAATTTGAATAAAAAGCGTATACATTGTTTATATTGAAATCACAAATATGCTACTTTCGACTTTAGTGTTTCATTTCTTAAATGTTTTAAATATTATGTTATAAACGTTATAAACACTAAAGTCAAAAATAAAGATTTTAAATTTATATATCACTCATAATGGTGGAACTTATATAATTTCCAACAACAGCGCAGCGTATATACCTTTATATTGTCTAAAGACGGCTAGACCTGAAGGGCTAGCGCCAAAAAACTTCGTAATACGAGAGAAGACCCGTAAAAGGAAAAAAGTGGAATAATAACAAGAGTTGAGAAAAAAAATCCACAATTAACTTAGACAAGTTTGCTTTGGAACTCATTTAAAACAATGTTTCTATTATCCCTATAATAAATCTTTAACGTCCGTACTTTCGGAAGCGTTTTCAGAATCGCCGCTTATCGCTCCGCATACAGAGCTTATTACAGCCAACGGAGGACTTTCAAGGTCTCCCACTTCGTCTGTTGGTGCTGGCTGAAAAGTTGACATCTTTAGTAAGGTCACTGATAACGACACAATATCAGGTTTAGGACTGTCACGGTCACTGGGATTGGAATGGCTGCACAGTTAGCCACTCTTTCCTCACAAATTGCATATTAAATATTATGCATGTATTTTAAAACCAACAAAGCAGATAGCATGCATATAAGTACCAAGATGAACACGTACCATAAACCTGTGCATGTGTCCATATTCCTGGCACGCAGCGCAAATGAGCAGGCATAGACAAGTCTCGCTTTTTCCCAAAAACTTGTGACAAAAGTGGCAATTATCAGGTAAATTAAAATATTGTAATATGGTCGCTGTGGAAAATGCACTGTGTTCCGCATTAACTTGTAATGGTTGAACATATTCTGATTCTGGCCAAAATTCCTCTTCAACGGAAGCTGGTGCAGTATCGTCGACATCAAAAGGACGATCAACGAATTCATCCTCTTCAGATGAATCGGCGAGAAGTATACCTTTTATGTCATCAGAACAGTACTCCTGTTTTATATTTGCCAAAACATTCGCATAAAAGTGGTTTGAACCTGAAAAAGTAACAATACAATTCATGTCTTATCATTATGTTAAACAATCCTAAATTAAAGACCTTTTCAATGGCGAAAGATGAACAAAAACTTAAGGATACGTCGGATGATTCACAAGACTGGAGAATGAGCAAGTCGACGGAATAAGAAAGAGGACGCAATGGTACAAACCTATCTAATGAGTCCAGAATCTAATATATTATATTATATTCGCCCATACAACCATTGTAATGAGTTTCTATGGTGTTATGGAGTACAAAAAATGACATTGTGTGAAGCCACTGTCATTTTCTTTACAATAAGTCATATTCACACGAACGAGTTTTACTGTACCTCAAAATATAGGATTCAATAAAAAACATTTCAGTTTCGTTCAATAATATTTATTTACCAATACTCGAAAAGAAATATCAAAGTGTAGCATATCTTGTATAAACGTTAGACGTGTCCGAGAAAATAATATATTCGTCGGCCCTTTAAGGCTGTATTGAAAAGTGATATTTATTATGCCTATATGTCCGCCATCTTTTCATGGTTATGTTTAACCATAGACGATATGATAGATTCGTCGAGCGTGAAAATGACAGCCTTACAGCCCCTGCTGTGGTGCTTCAGACATCTCCACCTGGTCGTCCTACTGGATCCATAGCCAAGTTGTCGTTCATTTTGCACCGAATAAATATACCCTTGGTACATGAGCCGATTGCCGTATTGTTCGAGTTTGTTTTGGAGAACTGTAATAGTAATGTTGAAAAATTGTTGTTACACAACTAAATGATAATGATACGCTTTATTGTACAATATGACAGAAAAAATATACAATACAATCGGGAGGTGTTATCGCTAAAACGTGATTTTTTTCAGACAACCACCACAATAGGAGTCGAAGTTATGGAAACCTGGGCAACCTGCAGTTAATAAATTAAAAATAGGTAGGTATATTTTATTTCCAAACGATGTCACAACAACAACACCGGATAAAAACTACAATTGTAATAAACAGATTTAAATACAATATACATTTAAGATTAGTTTACATTCTTGTGTTCGCTGTGTTATAGCTCCTGTGATGCGCACACTGCTGGTTCTCAGCATAATCTTGCAGTGATTTACGTATGCCACTAGAACATAACAAAAGCGAGTATGCAATTATGAAAGTCAAATTTATTTCTCAAAAGGGGAGTGAGCAAAGGGGGATTTCCAATAGCTGCGGTCCTATATACATAATTTTCAATTTCGTCTATCCCTTAAGACGATTTAAAAAAGGTGCCGCTCAACATAGAACAAAATAATTTTAAATAAAAGAAGGTATATAAATTTATACACAATATATGTATTAAAGAGTGGAAAAAACACACACAAATTATCTTAGACTAGACATACAAACACATAAGGCTAACATAACATAACCCGTGGTTTTATAAATTTATGAGAAAATAAAGTTATGAAGAATCAAATACAACAAATATTTTCCAAATTCAATATTCGTATGCACGGCAAAGTAAGAGTAAAGTTCTGAAACAAGCCTGAGATCATCAGTTGTCCCAATATGTGAACTCTTTTATAAATTCCGTTTTCATGTTACATTTATTGATTTATTCGGTAAGTAATATCGTTTATCCCAAAATAGAACTTCATTACACTTCATACTTACACAAGATATGTTCTAGATAATACCTTTTGTGCGAAACATCGATTTTGAACATTACTTTTTATTTGGTTCCCCAACAAATATGAAGGTTTTACCTAAAAAGGCTGCTAAGGCAACAAAAATCTATTTGAAATGTATGGAAATATTTTAACACAATTCGACTGCCAAAATTACTTTGCAAGCACTTGTAAAGATCGAAGCAAGAAACAAGGTGGATAATATTTTATTTCATTATTATTAAACGTAAAAAAATTACTTCCGAAACAGGCTGTTACTAACATGATAAGCCATTATTATGTAAACCTAACAAAACTTAGGTTGATGGTTGTGGTCCAGTTTAGCGGATACTATACAATCATGTATAGTGTGAATGACAGCTTTGCATCCTTTACTGCAGTGGGTCAAACAGCGCCAACGTACCTTCGCGATGTCTTCAGATATCTGCCTCTGTAGGTGTACGGTGTAAGTGTATCCTCGCAGCTTTATAAACCGACTGTTCCGTTTGCCGAAATAAAACTCGGGTTCTAAAATAGTATTAACGTATTAAATATTTAGATACGACAAATATTATTAATACAAGAAGTGTAGTGAACATTTTGCACTACGAAAGCGACAAACTAGGCAAAGGAGTCAAATATCAAATGTGGCAACGGCCTAATTTAGTGTAATAATATACTCGTGGCATTCAAATGTTACTAGCGCTAAATATTATTAAAAGTGATGTTTTTAAACAATCCGTAGAGTGGAGAAGTATCTATTTAATATAGGTATTCACTGTTACTTCTAAAGGGCGTGTCACACCGTCTTGTCTTTGATAGGATAATTCATGACTTATGTCAATTCTTAGTTAATAATAATAATAATAATAATAAAATGCTTTGTATGTTCAATTCGAATTGATTATATTATTTTTAATTATATATTTTAGTAAAAATGAATTACTTAACAATTTCGTTAGAAGACACGGCCATTTTCATTTTGCACAGGTTCAAAAGTTTTACATGCGGGGGGATGATTATGGACACAGTTCATTTTGAGGAATTCCTGGTCGAGGGTGTAAATGTAAGCTTTGCAGCCTCTCGAGTTGTGGGTGGAACACAGCCATCTCTTTCTTCTCGATTCGCCGATGTTCTGCGTCTCTCTCATATAGTAAGAGTAGCCATCTACTAACATTAAAGTTTTGCCACGCATCGATGGCACGAAAACAGGTGCTTCTGTAAACAGTTATGAAAATGATAAGTAATTTTCAGAACGAACAGTTCAGGTCAACGCTTTTAAAAACGTAAAGAACTGCAGAATATCTCTTGAAGCATTATTATACTTCGATTAGTATGGAGTAATGGACGAAGTTTGTCGCTTTCTACTATGTTGTCATCTCACTTTGCGCTGAAAATCACGTGTAATGTCTTCGGGCCTCAAGGACTGCTGGACTCTTGATGAGACACCGGAACCAAGGTGACAAAACTCCGCAATTGAAGACCTAGTGATAAGGCTTAATGTCCTCTTCATTGGAGGTCGACGTCAACCGCAAAGGCTTTCTCGGGAGCGGACGCGTTTGACGCATGGACAGAGTAAGGATAGTAAAAGGTTTATTTATATATTTGCTTTAGAATCCTATTTAATTGGCTTTTTTACGAATTTAAGCGATGGAGCTTGACAATCATTTCTTTAAGTCTTGGTCAAGATTGACAAGACTATGCAAAACGTTCGAAATGAAGATTACTTATTGCACAGCACAGTATCCCTGGAACGAACACACAAGGCTAAGAGATAAGAAGCGATCTGAATACAAAATAATCAGGGCTTTTTTATTTCTATTCAACATAGGCTAGCATTTCACCTGCAGCAAGAAAACCCAAGAAGTCATAAAGGGTGTAATGCAAAAGCAAAGTTTAAGGTAATTTGTTTTATTCGTGTTATCTTTATTTACTAAATATCATTATACGTACATATATGCGAGAGAAATTGAACACTCTATACTAAATATTAATTGTTAATTGATAGATTCCTTAAACTCAGTTTATGCTAATTTTAATTTCTTTATCATTAAAACATGGATTGATATAAATATACTGTTTTGTAGAAATAAATATTGTTTAATTGTCTATAAGCATCGCTATTTTAGTCTATTGAATGGTTTGGTTTATAATTATACTAGCTTTTGCCAGCGACGTCGTCCGCGTGATATAGTGACTTTGGGCAGCATTTTAATTGTCTAGAATACTTTTATTGCAAAAAATACAGATACAAACTGTTCCACGCGGACGAAGTCGCGGGCAAAAGCTAGTAATTAATATAGACTATATTGATCAGTGATAATGTAGCATTCAAATGGTGAAAGAATTTTTGAAATCGGTCCAGTAGTTTTTGAGCCGATTCGTTACACACACACACACACTAACACACACTAACACACACACACACACACACACAAATCTTTCCTCTTTTTAATATTAGTATAGATTATTACACTAGGAGTTGCTTACATGTGCGTATTACACCCTGTAAAAAAATCACAAGCCACAAAACACAGTGCATAGCTAAATACAGACACAACAATGTATCGACTGATAAAAGTATTGCACGTCAAGTTTATAAAGACAGATATATTTGGCGCTCGATGCTTTCTACTTAGCCCATTAGGGACCTGGCGTGATTGTAGAATAATAATAATATTTCAGGACACCAGACCCTGGTGACCTGTAGCCTAATATATACGTACTACAACACTTATATATGCATACATTATTTTCTTACATCCAGACCAAAAAAACAAATGTGCTAATCACACAAACGTCTGCACTGTGTGGGAATCGAACCCACGACCTCCGGTGTAGCAGTCAGAGGGTTTTAACTGTCTAGAATTTCTCACGACTAATGCTAGGCATGTCGTATACGGACGGGTGGCTGTGATGCTTGTTGCACTTATACACCATCTTATTCACAGTGTACACGACCGCTTTACATTTCCGCGAGTTGTGCAACGAACAGCACCACTTTGTTTTGAGGGAGCCGGCAATCTGAACCGTCGTCCTTTTGTAATACTTGTGCCCGTTCAGTATCATTGTGGGCTTGCCGCGCGCCGAATTCACAAACAGCGGCATACCTGAAAACGTTTAAACTGTGTTAATACCAAAGGCAGCGAACTAAAATTACAAGATAAATACATCAACTCGCCTTGCGGGTTCAGTACTGAGAATGTTTAAATTCATAGTCCGCTTATAAACGAGTATGGGTTAGCAGTAATATATAATTGATATAATAGGCATTTAGCTGCCTAATTTGAAATGAGACACATACATATTTCTAATTACAGAAGTATATTAGGTACATATAGAAGATTTAACATACAGGCGCAGAAAAAATGCTTCAACGAGAATGAACAAATACACATCGCATCAAACTTGTCCCGGAAATCGAACCCACATCTCATGCCCCGTAGTTAGTGTCACTAACCAGTGTAACATGTGAACTGATTAACAATAATTTGAGCACTTAAGTGGTGGTCAATGAATTATTATTTCTGCATGAAGCGAGTTATGAATGTAGACGAAGTATGTCAGATTTATAAGGACACAGACATTTGGCACTCGGTGCTTTCTGCCCACCCCATTAGGGACCTGGCGTGACGGTATTATTATTATTATTATTAAATGACTGCCTGGTTGGGCGGGTGGTTGCTAGCGCGACTGCCGATCAGGAGGTCCTGGGTTCAAATCCCGGGTTGAGTACTATTGGATTTTTCTAATTTAGAATTTCTAGTAGTGACTCGGAGTCTGGATGTGTGCCCGGTGCATGTCAATAGGCTCACCA
>DWDX01000360.1:0-28743 GCA_018245675.1 Agara michaeli
TTGTTGATCTTAAGTAGCTTTTGATTAATTTAAGTTTTGAAAAACTTCTTTCGCATGTAGCTACACTCACTCCGAGATGAATAATGAAATGATTTCATTATTCATCAAAAAAAAAATTTATCAAGTTCGGTGCCCCCCTTGCCTGTGGTGCCCTGGGGCGACAGCCCCTCGCGCCACCCCCTAGCTACGCCACTGCGTCTCATTATCTGTCCGGTTACGCATGCTTTGTCCACTTTGTGATCGGACGCGAATGAGTTGTCCCATTACACTATTATTAAATATAACACATTGTACCGGCATTCTTTATTAACTGTTCAACATCGTGCGTAGCGGTTGGGACCATCTCAGGCGCCAGCAGCTGCGGAGTGGGCGGCGAGGTGGGCGGCGAGGGACGCGGGATCGATGCTGCGGCCGGCGCTGCCACTGCGAACGTATTTGTTTCAGTTGTATAATTGTAAGGATCATTAGCAAGGAACATCATAATTTAGACCCGTATTAGGGCTACCTGATCCAAATGTTATGCAGGGAGGCATCGCGTGCGGTGTTCAAAGAGATCAGCATCAGACGTTATGTTGTTTAACTAAGCCCAATGAATATTATATTCGAATGCTAGCAGCTACTCTGTATCTGTCGACCTTACACATATTCCTACCGATACACCGTTCAGAAATAACTTGCACCTCCTTTTAGAGGTTCTTCACTCTACAGAGGCCTACACTAATCATCGTTATTCCCCTGATCTTCTGGATCCAGTAATTTCTCGGTGTCACGCCCAGGTCCACGGACAAACTTATAAGAGGCATATGCGCTCCTATCACTTTAGTGAGTACATATTGTTATATACATAGATTATCCTACCTAAAAGATCGCTGGGCAGTTCCCAATAAGAAGGCCGCCGCGCCCGCAGCGTGTCCCCGGGCGGGGCCAGGGGGGCCAGCGCGGCGGCCTCCTCCCGCAGCACCAACGTGAACACGTAGTCACAGCAGGTGATCAACAGCTCGCAGCGGTTGAAACGGATGTACTCGCTGGGAAATGAACAAGAGTTCTAAGCGAGTAGACATCATGGCCACAGATAATATTTTCACTAGGCACTTCGGCCATGTTGATCAGTCAGTCAGCTGGTTAGTTTTAGTTCTAATTGGGACAATATTACGGTTCCTGTTCCAATCTCCTGTTCTCCCATGAATCCGGCTTGGCCTCCGCTTGGAGAATGAGGCCTCCCGTGGAAGCTCGATACACACTCGAGCCCCGGCGAGACAACGCGTCTATTGCATCATCATCTCGGGCGTCATCTGCCGATCGTTTCTTGCGCGGTGGACCTGGTGGACCAAGATTCTAATATTATAATGGAATTTTATATTAAAAGTTAAAATAATATTTGCACGAAAGCGAAACTCAGATCTGTCCTTGCGACGATGGGCTGAGACATCCAAATAGTTTCATTTCTTAAGATTCATTTTTATGTAATTTTCTATGTGGTATTAAATAAGGTCACCGATAAAATAGAAATTTGTTCATTCGACAACCACGACAAAACCAAAAAAAGAACAATAAGTAGTTATGTACCCAGTAGCTGCCGATTAATACGGAAACCTTAGTGAGGGAATTCGGGTTGTTTCAATAATTTCAGATACAATACATACCAGGATGTATGCAGCAAGTCCCGAACTCAACTCGTTTTCCGAGAACTCCCAGAAATGGGAACTTAATTTTGACTGTCTGCAGCAGACACTCCTCGTACAGGTCCCAGATGTGGATGGCCTTGCAACATATTGAAAAACTCAATAATTCGCAATATCATTCATTTGCGTAGACGTGTAATGCACGTGTGAAATATATTTTTTAATAAAACATAAGTATAAGTGGAATAGCTCTGATCATTTATTATTATTATTATTAGTGTTAAAGATGGAGGCGTGCAGTATTAGAGGGTGTCCGTACGCAGTTAGCGCAGTAGGCGAGGACGATCTCGTAGGCGGCGAGCACGGCCACGTCGCGGATGGGCGCGCGCGCCGCGCCCGGGGCCAGTCGCGCGTACGGAGCCGCGCGCGCGCCGCCCCACAGCCGCACGCTGCCGTCCAGCGCGCCGCACGCCACCAGCCCCAGCGACGAGACCGCGTGGAAGCACGTCACGCCCTGCCCGCCGTCCACGTTGTGCCGTCTTATATTACTGACGCACGAACTTTAATGATACCTACCCGAGTCCAATGAGTGGTCGAGAAGACATTTTAATTTGCAAAAAATATATTTTTTAAGATTGGTCAGTGGTTAACTCGATTTAGTGAATCCTAAGGCTTAATGTCCTACTAGACTGTCTGAAAATGCACGAATTTAATTTCTAGTTCAAAGCGAACGGAAAGATGCTTGCACTAGTAAATTTCGTTCCGGATGCACTATCCGGAATGATATTCAAATATTTTTTTTGATATTCAATTAAAATCCTATGCACTGGCATTCCAAAGTCTTAAGCTCACACCAAAAACATGAAGTGTAATATTTTCAATCGGGATGAAGGGCTTGACCCAAAATATGATGAAAATAAATCTGAAGTCAGCTTACCCGTTGAACTTTGAGTACGTAGTCGTCCAGCGTGGCGGCCAAGCGGCGCACGCGCACGCTTGCGGCGGCGTCGTGCGCGCACGACAGCACGATGTCCCCGTCGCGGAGCACGCACACGCGGCGCACGGCGCGCGCGTGCACGCGCCGCCACGTCACCGCGCTGCAGTACGCCGAGTGCGGCGGCGCGCTCAGCTCCTTCCGTAGTGTATAATTTACTTTCAAATATAGAAAAGGCCTCAAACAAATACTTCATGACATTATTTGAAATATTTTTAATCAGCTGTATGAGACATAACGCAATGTACTTACTATATATACTTAAATGACTCAAAATACCATCCAAAAGTAATTATTGATGCCGTCTGATGTGTTGGTGTAGAAAAGAGAGAGTCGCGGCTGCAGGAAACGTAGTCTGGTGAGCTCCCCGCGCTCGGTGCCGAAGATCAGCTCGGAAGCACCTCCCGGCTGGGTGGCCGCCTGGTAGGCTAGGCACTGACAAGATAACATTTATTATGCATTAATCCATAACTTATAAATCATGTTTCTTACGAGATGCATCTCGTAGACAGAGACAAAACGCTGTAAAACGAAAATGTACCAATATTTAGGTGATTGCTGGGTTCCGGAACTTCTATCGAGGATAAACCGCAGGGTTGCCTTTTTATCTTTAATTTTAGTCAAAGAACACAAATACGTTTTTCTTTGTGCTACAGATGAGATTAAAAGTTCACGATATTTAAGAATCTTTTCTTTTCTACTTGTTTCTGAGTTCCGGAAAAGGAAAAATGACATGAAATTATATCTTCTATACATTATTAGACAAAATGCTTTTAAAACTTCGGATCGATTTAAAATTTTAGAGAAGAAAGTGACAAATAAATTTCAATAGAAATTTAATTTAATTAAAGTGCAAAGTCAATTTACAGTGGGTATGTTGGGTAGCCCGGTGATGCAGTAAATGGGCTTGTGGGTGAGGGTGGTCACATCGTACACCATGAGGCTGCGGTCCGACCCTGAGAACAACAAATGCTGCACGTCCTGGAATGCAGAAATCCGTAGATATTAACGCGATTTACAGTGTTCATTACTAATTTATTGTTCCAATATTACCGCGGGGCGCACGGCTAGAGACTCGTACGCACGAGCCGATCTCATCACACTTACATTGAGATAAACAGCATCAGTGATCCAACTGTTCTTAACCCGGCGGCGCACTCCGCTCCTGTGATAGAACACCTGGAAGTTCATTCAAATCATTTGTCTAAGAGTATAATATTTAAATTATCGTGACTGCCCGTACGGGAACCCTGTGACTTCCAATAGTTTATAAGTCAACTAATCTTCATTGGTCGTTGACATTGATCCTTGAAAATTACTAAATTGATTGCTGATAGTGATAGTTGCGTTGTTTACTACTACACTTAGACATTTCTTATTTAATGGACTCGTTAACGAGCAAACGCTGCAGCATGATGTCGTCCCCGTGGTCTACGGGCACTTGCAACTTTAGAGGAGCGGTCGACGCATAGCCACCTAAGAAGAAACTTTAAAAACGCCTTTTTGAAAGGAACCTTATGTTACAATGCACTGAGAATTGAGCACGAAGCTATTCCCAAAATCGTTAACTCGTTGAAAGAACGAGCGTGTGAAGCTAATCGTTAAAGACTGCCATTTCATTCAAAACTGGATAATCATCAAACAATAGCCACGTGTGCGTTTCCATCGCCGAGCACTACGGTTGAAAGTTTTGTTCGTTTGACAATACGACCTCGTACGAACTGAGCAGCCTCATGAGCCCGCTGTAGACCCCCACGCGGCCGCCGCGCGACACCGCCGCGTAGCAGAACGAGTCTTCGCGTTCGATGCACACCAACTTTACTATCGTTTCTCTCTGAAATGTCAATCGTTACCCGGACTTCACTGACAGTTGGTCTACTGCTCGACGAGCCTGATAGTCGAGGCTATGGATTCCATTTCATGTGTCATGAGCAAAAATGTTTGATTTGGTGTAAAATAATTGACATAAGTATAAATTTAGACATGTATGTATATCAGCTGTCTGGTCAACACGGCACAAACTTACAAAAAAGGCTGTATTTTAAAGCCCTCCATTGCGACCTTTGTATGAAGTGTCAAAATTAATGTAAAGCCGTGCCAAAAATTTACAGTTTGATCAAGAGCTCAAATTAAATATAAGTGCCTATGCTTGAGTCAGAACGTTGCCTAAACTTGCCTTACAATGATCCAGTCTCATAATGCCTCCTTGCTTCACAGGCGTCCACCGTTCCTCCCTGGAGCTAGTCTTCCGCGCCCCGGCGGCCACCAGGCGGGTCACCAGTTGCCTCCACCACACTACCCCGCTGGAGAACGCGTCCAGGCTTTGGAACAGCCTATGGGCGTGAGGAGTGTATTTGTGGCTGCCTGTACATTTACATAACATGTATAAAAGGTATGAAAAATACATAAACTTCCTAATAAAATCTAACAATTGAGACTGGCACGTATGGTTTCAATGAAAAACAGTATACAAGATTAAAAAGCGAGAAAATCTATGAAAAAGCTAACATAATATTTGTAAGCGAAGTATTTCCAACTGAGTACCATTTGTGAAATTATAAACATTTACATACATTGGTTAATAAAGGTATATAACCTTTATTGCAATTGCTCAAGAGATGGCGTTACGTGTATCATATTTACAAATAGTTCAATGATTTCTTGAAACTTAAAGCTAATAACGAGTAGGTACATATAATAAACTTTATAAATATCGTGATCCGTACACCCATAGTGTTGTGCTACCGACTGTTATTAAACGCTACCACGTTGTGTAGTTTTCATTCCTTTATATTTTAATTCTACATTATGCAGGTTTGTTTTCCTATTTTAAATTGTTGTTTCATTTTATTATATTTCTTTAATATTAGGTATGTTTTTAATTGTCACTAATCTCTATAAATAAATAGAAGATTTTCTTACCAAAGATATTGTGCACGGCAGTCACAAAAGCAGATTCGTCGAGACACAGCGCGCGAGCCCGCGGCGGAGGCTGCGCGGCCGCGAACTCGACGCCCTCCGCCGCCGCCGCCGCGCGCATTACTTCTTCTACTCGTCTAGGGATTAGATCGCGAAATAATAACAACGTTCCTGGAGCCTGGACACCTACAACCGACCTTGAACAGGACTGTACGAGTAGAGTTGATAATGAAAATGAGTTTAAAGTGTTAATTGAATAAGACCGTTACTATGATATTGTAATATCGACATATCTTTCTATTCCAAAATGAAGTAATGCATAGCACACAAGCGTAGGTACACCTGCTCTAGTAAAAATGATTAGTAATTGATCTTACGAGAAAGGGGCCCTTCATGGTAACTTTATGGTATTCATGAAAACTACCTGTCAATGTCCCGCATATTATTGAGCCCTTTGGGCTTCTTGAAGCATCTCCTGAGCTTGCTCACCACGGCCGGGGTCAACTTGTTGATCAGCTCCCGCGCCAGACAGTCCTCGTCATCAGAACTGAATTGGGACCGAGATTAATTTTATACTTACTTATACATTAACAATATTTCTTATGACGGTGATTGAAAACTTACACGCCAAATATGAAGTTATTGCTGAAAACCTATTTTTTTCTACAATTGGAAATATAACAAAACTTGAATGTAACATTTTACAAAAACAACATTCATGTTCTTAACATGACATACATACCATGATAAGCTCTCTTCCGAAGCACTTCTTACTGAATAACTTTTTTCAAAAATTTCCGAACATTCGTCATTTAATGATTTTTGAGATTTTATAGACATTTTTATACGAAACCGTACACCAATTATATTCTCGTAGTGTTGTTAAGAGATTTGTTGTAAACTGTTAAATCAATAAAAATATGCAATGTATCAGTATTTGCGCCATCTAGAGTCTAATAGCTGAAATGTTTTTAGTTTTACAGTACTCGTTGGATCGAGTTTTTCTGATTGTCCAAAAGAGGGCAGTAGGTGTCTCGTCACTAAAAATTCTCAGGAAACATTACTTATGCCGTTATGACTATTTCCCAAAGGGATAAAGACAAAGGATTTCCACCGGCTGCTTCTCTAAAACATAATAATATGGTATAAACGAATATAACTTTTATATCATTCTGTATTAAATAAATTTAAGATTCTTTTTTATGTTTTTTTGCCTAAAAAACTTTTAAATAGGGTAAAAAATATAACCTACAAGTTTAAGTTTTATTCATGGAAAAAACGTAATATTCTTTTATATACATATGATATCAAATAATGATAAGGAAAGAAAATACCACTGAAAACTTCGTATAAGTTATATAAACTCTGTAATATGATCCTTGTCTTAAAAAGCTATGAACGTTAAAACCATACAATACCACTGTTTAGACGTTTTTAGACGTCCGTGAGCGGAATTGCTATACTTTTCTAATTCCATGCTGCAAATTGATTTGTATTTCCAAGTGGTAGTTGACTGCTGCCGCCGACAAACGAGGCCTCATTAAATTCCAAAGAGTACCGCTCACGTTGGCCATATGCGATAATGTCGGCTTGTCTCGTGTAACTCCCAGCTTCTTAAATGTGTAGATGTACAACCTGAGGAAGGCGTACATCACTTTGTTCTGAACGGATACTTCCTAACAATATTGTACCTATTGATTGAAAAATTTTGCTTCAATAGCAATATTCTTTGAAAGTAGGCAACAAAGCCAATATTTTGAAAATGCATTTGATAAATATATCTTTAATGATTATTGACTCCACAGGTACGATCCGTTTTAGGGGAATATAAAACATTGAGATTGTATATATCATTGAATTTCTATCTAATATTCAAGTGGAAAATCATTGTAAATTTCTTTTTTTAACATATAACTATTATTCGCGGCAAGTTAAAAGCAAACAGAGCCAAGCGCTGGCTCCAGGCGTCCGCACTACCTACCTACCACGCTCCGCAACGCACCGAACTCTCTCTAATCTCTGGAGACGCAGCTTTTCATTTGTCTCCGTCGCGCCGCCGACACGGAATATTCATTAGCGAACACATCTCAGCGTGACGGGTACATTATTTTGACAAAAGTATTGGAATTGTGTCAAGTACACGCATACATATACATATACACAGGATGTTTCGATATCTTTCGCTAAGGAGTTAAGGGAGGCTTCGCTTGCGGTATCGCGGCAACCGCCCTTTATAAAAGTTAGTATTCGTTTTCAGTTAACTTTTATTGAATCTTGTACTTTTATCTAATTTTTTAATTTAAGGCTTTATAGTTTAATACGTACTTACGGAATAGAAGTCAAATATGAAATTGTGAGTAACATTGAATAACGTAATGCTTATTTATTGTTTAATTCTAAACAAATCCACCATTGCGGAAACAAATGCGTGTTTATTGAGAAGACAGCCATCGTCAGCGGTCCCGGGAGGCGGCTCCTCATTTGTCGCCTCGTCAGCGACCGAACATGGAAAATTCATTAGTTGACAGCGCGCCCGCATGGCGCCACACGAAGGGAGGCCATCGCGCGCCGGGACCGGAGTAGCAGCGGTTTGGAATACATTCGCTATGTGCTAGTGAACATTGGTATAGATGAGAGTGGCCGTAGCCACTCTCGGGGCGGCGTGCTGCATTGCACGCTGCGCCTCTGGTACCTTCATCAGATGCAAGAAAGTAGATAAGTGACTAGAAAGAACTCAAAATACGTAGGTTAATACGCAACCTCTTGACGTTCGTGTCCATTCGAGCACTATAATATATCAGCTAAACTATCTAACCTAAAGCTACCTTTTTCGATCATTTTTCTATTTGACACAAGTTTTTTAATGAGGACGATTAAGGCTATAATTGTCATGACAGTCCAGTGCGGGCAGATTTCATTCAGCTCGAGAACAACATGGAGGTTTCTGCGGTTTGGAGATTTCATTACGACGTTTTGCTTCACAGTCGCAGACAATGATATTTAATTTTTAATTAAATATTAACGGAAGCCGTTTTAAAATTACTATAGTTCGTTAATATGTATTTTATATAAAAAGGACTCAATAATCGTTAGCAACTATTTAACTGTAATATATTAAACTGTAAAACGTTGACCCCAGCAGATCACGTAAAGTTCATTGCTTTTTAATAACATTTTCAATTGGCGCGCGTCAAGTTCTAAGAAGTAATTTCCACCTCCCTCCCCAGTCGCTACACAGTGCTCCACTACTCCCCACCTCAGCGAGTGTATCGGCATGCATACCGTAGAACAATGTCACAACACGATGATAACACCAAATAGGTGAAGTGTACAATTATCGCGTGCGTGTCGCGTCCCGGCCGTTTTAACACCTCGCCACTGTTTGTTCAGTGACAGCCGTCGTCGCCTCTGGAGATGTCACCGAGTGATGGCCGAGTTTTGGTCACGTTAAAGCGTTTTGTACAAATCTAATGAGTATTCGATTTCAGCATCAAACACCATGACGTCCGTCGGTCGTCAGGCACGTAGCCGCTGCAGCCCGGTTGAGCCAGCCATATTTCTCGTGCTTTTCTTGTTTACTTAGCCACTCGTGTTGTACGAGATGTTAAACTTAAAAGCAGTCTCATTGAACTTCACTAACGGTTCGTTGACAGAGTACAAGTATTGAAATGGTTACTATTACAACATAACATTATTAACAAAATAACACCTCAAATTTTTCGGAGTAGATTGAGAAAATTCTAACCTCTCCATGGATTGTTAATATACGAATATTACTACGTTTTTTTTAAATTTAAATGGTCACTCTTCTGTCTTTTTCAGTGGAGACTCATAAACCCAAGTATTGCTATTTAGCAGCAAAAATAGCAGCAATGTCGAATCTAAGCCGAACTTCGGACAATTCCGATATTGTTGCGTTTATTAGTAATTTATTGTATCATTCCTCTCTGTCTGAGCCGCCTTTATCTATTGATGTCCCATTTATATAGAAATTAAATGAAATAAAATACGCTTGTATTGTACAGTTCTAAAAGATACCATTTTTCCATCAACTACAGCCGAATCGAAACGCAAACTCGACTGAGAATAACAGATAATGAAGTTGAGGGATTTTTTTAAACTGTCATATTATGCTCTCTTTTATGAAATAATCGGTTTTATTACGAGAGGAGACCGCGTCTAGATGTGGAACAATAAAATGCTTACCAAATCATTTCACACAACATTTTAAATTAAAATGCAATAGACACCTACATTTACATAAAAACTAGTTCAACGATAGTTAATATACTTGCACGTGCCGTGAAACGTTGGCCGCTACCCGGTCGTGTCGCAACAGTATTTAGACAAAATATTCCACACAATTCGAGCAGTGCATTGCTTTTAGCGCTCGCAAGTGAGAAGTGGCCGGCAAATAAAAAGCTGTTTGTTCTACGAACCGGAGCAGGCCGCCTTCCTTGTGGGCCGCTGCGTGCTTCCATTTAGGTACTACATTCTCGATGGGATTCTGATTTTGATTTCACCGGATGGAATATGACTTGCCTACTACTTACTGACTAGCCTATGGCTTTAATGTTTACTTAACTACTAAAACGCAGGTCATGCGTTCGATTCCCGTCTATGACATACATTGTAACATTTAACTGTTACTCATATAGTATGTATATTGTATATACCTGTGTATGTTTATCAGCTGTCCGGTTACCATAATACAGATATTTCATTGTTTAATTTGGTATCAGATAGCCGTGTGTGGAATTGTCCCAATTTTTATTATTATTAGATTCAACGGTTAGGTCCCCCTTACTACTAAACCTGGGGTCGTGGGATCGATCCCCGGCCAGGATAAATACATAATTGCGCCATGACAGGAATATTCGTTTTATAAGTAGAATATTAATTTGTATAAGTACCCACGGCGGCTGAATGGGCACGCTATTTAGGTTAAAATAAAAAAAAACTTGTAGACCATACTTGTATGTAGTTTATTCCACAAATAACACTCAACAATAACGAATAACACGTGATGTGATTAGACATATAAAACGGTTTCCTATTTAAAAAAATCTCAACAAATCAAAAGCGAATAACCGCGGATGACAATTTAAAAAGGCCCGATAATGTCGCGTGGCGGAGAGCGGCGGCGGAGGCGCGGGAGGACCGCGGGCCGCGATGTAGCGCGCGGCTTATGGGGCCTTATTAGCAATAAACAAAACCGGGGCCGCGCCACCTCCGCCGCTCGCACGACACGCCACGAGCGGACGCGAGGCCACTCTGGCCGTTTGCTGCAAACTGATTGAACATCGTCATGCGACGACCCGAGATCGGCGCTACTCTGAGACCGATCAACATCACCTAGTGTTCAATCCTGCTTAATTTATTGTAGTTTCGCATAGTTAGTGCAAAAGATGTGAATATATTGAGTATTAGAAGGCGATATAGTCGTGTACGCATGTTATACTCTCAATATATATTTTTTTAATAGTTGGGATACGTGGGTGTTAACTAACACTGTAACTTCATGTATTGAAATCTCCAGAACTCGCTAACTGATCTCACCAACAGGAAAATCAGACTGCAATGACTCAAATCGCTCCAACTCAGTCCTAAGATGTAGATCTCAGTTATTACTAAAAATAGTAGCATTCCATCAGAACCCAACAGATGCAAGGATATCAACCTTTTCAGGTTGCGGTGTCTATTTCACACGAGCCGGATGAAACTTTGTTAAATTCAGTACATACATCAGTTATAATGAATTGCAATGCTAATATCTGTGTCTCCGCCCGTTCTTATTACTTAGACTAGCCGACGTAAATCACTAAGGTTAAAACATCATTAATATTAAATCACGGCAGCTGATTTATAAGGCGGGGGCGATACCCTCCCTCGCTGGCGATATGACTTTTAGCTTCGCGGCTCGGGGCCGCCACCGGGGCCCGCCACGGGAGAAGATAGTTCTGCTCTCAATGCGTTTAGAGGGAAACATCTGTGCTCATACTATTGTTGCAACGTAAAGAAACAAGACAGAACCTGTTTATATGCTAACTCGTGCACGTCCCATTTTTCAATTCATAACATAAAAGATCGAGATCAAGAAAAGATATAGAATAAAAAGAATAATTGAGATTGCGCACGACCGGTGCTGCAGGATTGGAATAGGACATGTGGAAGAGGGCGCTGCCCTGGTGAAACATTAGACTGTTATGAGTGTGACTGTTACAAGCGTTCAGAGGCAAACATTGTATTAATACCGAACGCTATATAAGTACTATACCGAGAGGCCAGTTGAACCACAAATTGTAAAAACTGACAATTTTGAATTAATGAGAATTATTTCAATGTTAAAAAAAAATAGTAATCAAGATAGTACACGTAGAGTGTATGTAGGGTGGTAGTCGGAAAGTCCCCGCTGCGCCGGCGCAGGACGGACGTGTGAAAACACAGCGGCGTGCGCGACTCATTTGCGGCTACACAAGGTGATGTGCAGCTGTAGACACTTTTGTGGTACGCTCTCGTATTCTTCCGACGATAGAGCTGGAGTTCCTCCATCCGATCTGTTTAAGGGGGCGCGAGGCCAGTGCGCTAAACTATCATACATAGGTACATACAACCGTACATAAGGATGTATAAATCTTGATATTTTGTACAATTAAATGAAGAAGAAAATAGAGCCGACACGTTACTAGAAAGAAAGCAATACCTATTATGTCCGTATGCATTGTCTCCGCTGAGAAATTAATTCGAAGGTATCGTTTATGTTACATTATGGCGTCGGCATAGGAGCTTACCGCGTCCATGCAGTTAACAGGTCTTGTTCTGTTCTGTCGTATTTCATTAAAAACAATCTGCTAAGGGATGATATGTATAGACTAGATCGTACTTTTTTGTCAGCTTTTTTCTTCCGGCCCACTGCAGCCTCAGAAACATCAGTTATTGAGGATCTCCGTAATGAATGAACTATTAGAAATTAGAATTTGAATCAGAAAAAAAAATTATTTCTTCACGGTGCTTGTAACATGAATTCAACGAAAATATATACCTATGACAATAGTTGAATGGTTTAAAGATTCCTAAACAGCCCCCTGTATACGATGGTGTAGTTCACATGGCATTCTCGCGTTTGTCCGCTAATTGAGGTATCAGCTCCCGGCTACCGCGCACCGCCGCTTCCGGTCGCCATTACAGTTCCACGTTTTTTAAACTTCGAACCGAACGACCATCGCGTGTGGGAGGTCGATCTTTTTGCTTTTGAGATATCTGTCTTTTTTCTTTTTAATTCGCTTTTATTTGGACACGGATGAGGTCCATTCGAAATGTTTTTTACGTTTTTGTTCGATATTTTAGCCATTGTTCGTCAAGGGTACAGACTTGAAATGCTACAGTCTATACATCGAATACATTATTTAAGTACTGTTAATATAATACCATCGCGCCTAGTAGTCACAGCGATAGGCAGTTAACACCGAGATGACCTAATTACACATATCTCACATACATACTAGCCGGAACAAACAGACAAAAATTGTAAAAACTGTTATTTTGATATATGTACCGTTTATACATACATATGCATTTAGTAAAAAGCTGTTAATTTAATATTACAAACAGATACCCCAATTTTATTTATTTGTATATACCATTTTAGGCGGTAATGTAGCTAGGACCAAGTTAGATTATCTTAGTTTTAAAAAGATATCTACTAAAGTCGATGATCTCTACACTTGAAACTGCCATAAACCGGTTTGCCCCGTCATCAGGAAATCTCTTCATATAAGAGGGTTCATACTATATTACGTATATTTCCTCACGGTCATAGTGTTGGCAAACATTAGAACAAATATATTCCTTTAAATAACTCGACCTCAGCGACGTGAACGGCCCGCCCGCCCACGTGGACCCTCTATTAACAAAATACGATAAGGTTCAATAACAGCTTTCAATGTTGATACTGAGACAGTAGCATGTACAGAACTATAAAAAGTATTGTATTTACATTGTTTACTTATGATGAAACAGCAAGTTTACTAAATAAATGAGACTTTAGTTTATAGAACCCGTTACAGTTGCCAGAATAGTTATAAACCGAAGAGTGTACAAAGTAATCATGAGAAATGACAATTGGTTTTCTTATTGCTACTATTATTACGTAATTTTAACTTTCATCGTTATATTTAAAACCTATTTCAATTTGCGTATTATTTTCGATCCTCTCATTGCTCTAAGACACCACGCTGGCCCAGTGCGAATTGGCAGATTTGACACACCTCGGAAACATTACACATTTTTATAACATTTCTTAGATGCGCTGGTCTCCTCACGATGTTGTCCATCGCCGGTATAGCAAGCGATAACTAAATTTTAGGTTACAAAACGCACGTAACAAGTCAAAGGTTTGTAACGAGCCAGAATTTGAACCCAGAGCCCCGAAGCGGGAGGCTGAATTTCCAACCGGTGATCTATAACCGCCACGTCTGTCTCCGGAGATATGTTTATCTATTCCCACATCAGAACGGCGCCTCCTCCCGCAACAACGTACAGGCAAGTAGCTGCCGGGCGCGTGCGGGCGCTCCACAAATCAATACGTCTTCTGTCTGCGCCCTCGTGCCGCGAACGTTTCATTAACGTCCATCAATAAGCGTCCTATTCTCTTCATCTCGGAGCGACCAATTTTATCACTTTTCCGTATATGTTTGGTTGAAATCATCAAATAGCACTAAATCTTTAAAAAAAAGAAACGGCATTCACGCCCGCCTGGCACAGTGCGCCAATTGACATTTGTACGTAACGTTCCTACGGTACTACAGTACTATGTAACACGGCTACAGTTACAACAGAAAGCCTCGATGCTACTTTACCGAAAATTACCTTAATATTCTGCCTATAGTCAGTCACGCTTTTTAAAAACCAATTCTAGTCACACTTATAACTGCGGAAAGCCTGAAACCTACGCCACCGCGCTGCTCCGCTGTGTGTCGTTGGGGCTTTTCGACCGTTTTATCGTTCCAAGGCGGAAAACGGGTCTCCTTTCTATGAAAGGATTTTCTCATTACGATGAGAAAGGTTATTCAGGCCTAAGTCTACCGCGCTGGCCAAGTGCGGATTGGCAGATTTCACACACCTCAGAAAACATTAAATGGGTACCTACTTTCTATTTCTGTAAGGGTACTAACTTTGTAACGAGCGTGAGATACTCGTGTTGATGATATACTAAAACAAGTGGTCCGGAATAAGACCGTTTCTGTTTCAGCGGTGAAAGCCTGTTGCCACGGCGACCGAGAAATTTGCTCTACATAGAGATATAGAGATATAGCGTTCGACTGATTTTCTCCTTGTGTTGTTATAGTTTTGTAGCATTTAATAAGCATCGAAGTGTGTAAATAGGACAAGTGGACCCAATACAGAAGTCATAGAAATAAATGTGTTTTAGTAGCTATATATAGTATTATTCATTATGTAATGTACTATCAATGAAAATATCTGATAAATTAATGCAAAATATTTTAAAATACGATCGTATGAACAGACAATATGATAATACATTCATAAAGCAAAAAGTCGTCGTTGTCTTTAGTAGGTGATAGTAGAGATTCATAGATCTTCTGACTAGATTTATTCTTAGACGCTAATAATATACATGAGCGTATATTACATCCGTTCCTCCCAACGAAGACTGCGACAGTAAATATTCGTAACGCATCTCCGCCACATCGTCGCAAGTATCTTCATTATAATTTATGTTTCACGAGACAATTCCGTAAACACGGACAAAGCGTGTCAAATTGTTAGTAAAATAAACATTGACGTAACTGCAGCAGACGACGCCCTATAATAATAAAATTAACTTATTAATAACATATTTTACACGTCACTAAATCCATTAACTCGTTTACTGAGTCGGCGCTGGCGCGGCGCCACGTGGCGGCGTGTGCTAATCGCCTAATACTCATTTATTGTTCCTGTTTGCATCATTACCGCCGCGGGACGTAAGGACGCGCCCTTATTTGCACTTCGTACGAGTCATATAGGTGCCACAGTTTGGTGTTGAGAAAGGAAAGTTTTAAATAAATGAATTGTCATTTCATTTACACATTTCTTCCTGTACTGTATTGTACTATTAATAGAAATAAACAGCAAAGTAAACATTTCATGGCATCCAGTGTAATTTAATATTAACGGCATGGTATATGTATAAAGGGTATTATTACATAAAAATAAACATATTAGATTATGTTGATTAAAAGATGATTATAGATTTAAAGTGTTACTTTACTTCAGAAGCAAAAACAGTCAATAAAGAGTGTCCGTAAGTCTGTTTCTGTAATATTACTACTAATCAATCTAGTGGATAAGGATTGTTCTAGAGTGATCCTTTTAAATACCTCTCTGATGTCCTATAGGAATACAAGATGAATTAACTTTTAGACGAAGTACGAGTATCTCAGCAATTGAACATTACTGTCTCGAGTTACATATTAGTAAATTTATAAAATCTAAGCATAGCTTCAAATATTTTATACAAATGAATTATTGCAAATTCCTAAAATAAAGCTAATTCCACATAAAGTAGCGCACAAGTGTCTGTCACACACAACCGAGTCCAATATTAGTATCTGAAACCGCCTAAGGCCGCTCTCAGTGGGGTGCAGCATTATAGAATTAACAATGTCAGCTGCTCGTTTCCTGTATTGTTTAATTAGACATTGTACAGAAACATCGTGCTGCAGCTTGTAATTTCGCAGACATAACGTTTACTTTAAAATAAATAAATATGTGTGATGTTACTCGACCGAGAATTAAAGTAAAAGATATAGCTTAAAGAGATTAAGCGTTCTCGACACACCATGTATAAAAAATCCTAGAATGAGGTGTACCTATCAATACTTATTCCATATGATACAAACTTTGTGTGTACCTGTACAGGAGGTTCTAGAATTTTTCTAAAATGTCGATTTTAAATCAAATTTTTAAGTTGCGAATGGGTCCTGAACGTTCCTAAAAACTTTATTAAGATTCAATGTTACGCGATGTAATATAATTCAAATTACCGTCAGATTCTTTCTCGTCGCTACTTCAATACAATGAGAAGATTAAAATCGTCCTGAGCGGCAATAAACCCGCGCTCCGGACGCAGCGATTTGATCGAAGCAAATGAAAGTACAGTACCTATGACGCGCTCCCTTCAATTTGCACTAATCACACAAAGGAGTGCATTCTTTTTTACTCGGGCCCTCGTCCCATCGCCGCCTGCGAACTATTGAGAGGTCGGAACGTTTGATGATAGAAGATTAAAGTCATTTAAATCTAGATTTAAAATAGTTCGCTACGAGCAAATGCTCGGTTATTTATGTGTGTTTATCAGCTGCCCGGTTACGTCTGCAAGCACAGCGTAGTTAGGGATCAGAGGACGCGTGCTGTGACCTGTTATCGTTTATATTACATGATAATAAGATATTAAATTAGTGGATTTGATGGTGAACTAAACGATAAGAAGCTCAATACTGAACGGTCCTTAGATTGTAACATCTGCAAATGTATTTCTTTTAATATGGACTACGATGATGCCGACTTCTTTGCTAAAGTTAGCTGACAATGTGGTCAGCCGGGCGCCGGCCTCTCTTCGACTGACCACATACAGTTTTGTTCTCAGCGAGGACCTCCGTCGTTTACAGTTTCTCCGCTAGTACTCGGACGATGGGGCGATGTCTGCTGCGAGCCGCTGCAGCCCACGTCGGACTGAATCACGTCAAATTTATTTATATTAAACAATTAAACGTTTCTCGTGAGAACGTCGGGGAACGGATAGATAATGTACAGTTGAGTCACAACTATCAATTTACCATTCGATCGTGCATTGTTAAAATAAAATGACCTTTACACGTATTGGTATAAGGCTGCGTAACTTGTTTGAGGATGATATGATCATTTTGGCCGGAGGTCGAACAGATTCGCCCCCTCATAAACATCAATCAGCCAACTATTAAATACACCTTTGCTCTATATTGTGATTCATTCCACTCGACACTCATCAATGCTACCTTTTTCTAGAGACACATTTAATTTTTTTAAAGTTATTTTTTATAGTAAAATAAGTTGGGTTCCATGAATGATTAAATTTTTTAAAATTCTTTATTAAGTAGCTAATATTAACTAATATCTTACGGTAACTAAAGTAAGTATACATTAAGTCGCGTTCTAATTTTTCAATGTACATATCTAAAACAATGCGCCACCATATTGTCCTCGGCCGCTCCGCCGACCGCCTTTCGCTGTACCCCAACTACGCGGCCGGCGGTACCTAGTGCGACATGCGACAGAGAAACGTAAAATGTTGTGGTGACAGACGCATACAAACTTTCACTTTAACGAAAAGTCTATAAACTTTAAAAAACCTAATTTATAACATTCCATTTTAAATACTTAAGCGCAAATTGCATTTTATAATAACTTTTCACTACCTATCATCGTGGGGCGCACGGCGGAGCACCGCGGGCGCTCCCTGCGGGGCCGGGCTCCTCACCTGTCGGCGGCACGCGCCACGTATATTAAATTGTTCGGTAAGTGAGCGCATGCAATTCGTTATATTGTCGACGATGCAGACTACTGTCAAAGCTAATAACAATCAACAACAAACATCTATGATATATATTGGAATGGACATTGAAGAAGACAATGGAAAATTACTGTACTGATTCATGGCTCACAAATAGTGAAGCAAAATAGGAATTTACGAATTGAATGTAGAATTTAAAAAAATTTAGCAATTTTTGCAACTCGTAACATACCTGAAGGAAATCGTCCTGCGTCATTATTACTTAATGAAAATCTGCATTTTAGTCGGCGTTATTTTAGTCTGTACAATTCAGTTTGACTACAATTCAAACTACCGGTAAGCGTTATGCAGTCTAGGATGTACCACGCTGGTAAAGAAAAGCTCTAATTGTGTTACATATTTAAGTGGCCATTCGAGAGGAGCTAGCGGCCGCGCGCCGCTTTCGATAGCGAAATAAAACGCAATAGGGAACTACACGACGCTGTAACAAAAATAAACAAGAGCATTATAGCGATGTAGAAGCGGTTACGATGTAATAATAAATGTACAGATACAGCGGATACAGCGCGCCGCGTGATTCCGAAACGTTTTCCAAAGCACATAACTCGGCCCCGGCTAAGTCCCGAACGGGACCGTAGCTCAACACAAACAGTATGTCACATTGGACAAACTACATTTTTTTATGCCATGTAATCGCGAACTGGCTCTGTTACTAAAGCGCAGTTCTCTTTTAGAAAATTTCCCCTGAAAACAAAAACAAAAGTATCTTAACATAATCATATCAAACATCTATTAATGTATACATGAACACAAAATAGTCGTAATCATTGGATAACAAGTATTTTAACGAATTAAATATAAGACTGTTAGTAATCTAAGCAAAACTTTCTGATCCAATTTATAAATATTTTTCGTTCAGATGATTAGCAAAATAACAAGTTTATTCCAAAGCAGCAGCCAATATATGTTAAAAATGTATTCAAGACGTTGCTTGCTAAGATTCGTAAATGATAACCGTTATGTGGCCTCATTCTATTTATATATGTGCGGTCATCCCCGAGAGCGGTGCCTACCGTTGCGGCTGTACTGCGGCTAAGCTATCCGCGCGCCGCTGAATACAAACTGCTCGCAATAAGCGCTCGAAGCACATATTTCACGGCGCATTAGCGATGCTTTATAAACGGCTTTCCGCTGTGCGCCATTCTCGCTTTTTTGCTGATTGCCGGATAGCCGCGACGTCGCGCCACTCATGAATTTACTTGTGGAGTTTAGCGAACAAATTACTAGCGAAATAATATAAGATACAATATCACTCGGCATGATCCGCTCGCTTCGACGGTCGTTGTCGTAGGCCGTAGCTCGTACGTCCCAGCATTTAATTCTCAGCCAAAGAGATACGCGGTTTAGTTTTTATAAACTTGAATTTGAAAAGTTATTTACCTATATACTTTATTTACTGCAATCATATCTGGTTACGATCCTTCGATTTAAGTCAATCTCGAATATACTCGTAACAGAAGGTGTTGCTCACGAATGCATTACAATTGCTGAACTCGGTGTGCTGCATATTTGTTTAAAGACATTTTTCAGTTAGAATTATTTCAAATGGAGGCGAAACCGACCCAGTATGTGGCGTTCTATCAATTAAGTGTAAGTATAAGTTGTCTGAAATCCGTTGTCTAAGATCGTGTTATAGCTATATATAGTGTGACATATAGATATAGTACAAACAAACAATGGGTACGGCACGAGGGTAGATTCAGGTACAAATAACGATATATTAGCTCCCGGGGGAGCGCGAACAGGGCTTAGCTCTTACGGCCGAGCGCGAGGGCGGAGGCGCGTTCGAGGTATATCGATAAAACACCACTATTTTTTTCATCTCTTTTTATATTCCCCACTGCTGGACACGGCTCTTATCGCATCATGTAAAGGTTTAAAATTGCAGCCATACACTTCGGAAAATATCATATACGGACAATGTAAGGTTAGCAGGATTCCTCGCGATGTTTTCCTTCACAGTTATAGCGGATGTCAATCAATTCCCTATTGATAGAATGCAAGTAAACGAAACGAAACTGAAACACAAACCACCAGGATATCACTTCTCGTTTTTATATTAATGTTTCCGATATCTTCTGTCGTATTTTGTTTTGTTGTAGATTTACCAAATGAGCTCGCAAAATACCTGACGAAGGTTGCTGTGTAACCATGTATGAATAGAAGTGCAGTACTACTTCGAACCTCTATTTACAGACCACTGGAGAGTTTTAGTACTTCAATGTTCTTATATACATGTGTGCAGAGATGCTGAGATGCTCTCCGCTTGCCCCGTTAGCAACCTGGCGTGATGGTGTAATACAAAACAATAATGACGTGTGATACCTAAATATTTTTATTTTATTAGTGTAGTATTCCAATTGTCTTTTTCTTTTTTTATTATTGTAATTTTTATTTCATTTTTATTATGTTTGTATGATGTGCTGTCGTAGTCTATAAATAAAGCGTTTCTTTCTTTCTTTCTTTCAAGTAGAGTTATGGAAGTCGTCACGTTATAATCACTCCCTGCATTTAGCGTGGTATTAAGTAGAAAATATCTTGTTTTATTTGTTGCGAGACGATAGAATGTTCGTTTGCTTTGTATCGACAAGTTTCCTTCACTAGAGTAGCAATGTTATTCGGGGCAGGTATTTAAGCGAGGCAGAAGAAAATATTCATTTTACAATGAAGCCGGCGGCTGCCGGCCGATGGTTAATTGCACGTTCGTTTTTGTTCATTTTATATTAAACTCTGATATGATATACTTCGCGTATTGGAGCGCTAGTTACTCCGACGCGAATATCTACTGGTTGTAAATGGTCTGCGGATTTAAGCGACGCAGGGAACGGTCGGTAGTCGTATGGGTGACTGCTAGTGGCAAAGTTTCCGTACTTCGGAGGATAGTTGCAGTCCACTTATCCGAATATCCACCGATCCATACTGGAGGAGCGATGGTGAAGTTTGCTCCAGGCTTACCTAATCGCGGCAGAGATCCCTGTACAGCAGTGGAAGGATAAAAGGTTGCAACCCACTTAACCTTTGCGCGCTAATAAACAAACAATGTTACTATATCAGTATTATTAGCCTTGTGGTTTATCGCTACAAAGTTATGTAGCTACTTGTGACTTAGAGACCCCGAACTAGCGACTTGAGCGGAACACGCCGGAAGGTTCTTTCGCTACGTTACGCCTTGTTATAGTTTTAATAATAATAACATTACAATTCTGCGAAAACTATGTCATTCCAACACTACATCCATAAAAACCATACCACAGCTCAACCTTTTCTTCATTTGGCTACGTTTACAACTTTCAGTTTGATGGCAATTTCGACTAATCGAAAGCGTCGATACCGCCCGCTCTGTAGCGCGGTAGCTTCGTAGAGATCGTTCACTTTACATTAGAAAAGTGTCTGCTTGCAATTTTTGTAACGCAAATGTTAAGGTCACATTCAAAAATATATTGACTCTAAGCACAGCGGGCAGACTGTACAGAATAGACGTTTGTTATAATTCCTAAACAAAATGATAATGCATTACTGAGGGTCTCACAGAGCAGCGCGCGTGCAGCGAACAAACAATCGAGAGCGAGGCCGCGCGAGTTAAAAACCGTGTAAGTTCGTCACAATGGAGAGAACGAACGGAGGGCTGGGGTGCAACAGTGTGCAGCGCGGGCCCAACGAAAGTATCGTTTACTGCCCTGACAAGGGGAAGAGAGGAAAATTTGAAAAAACTACGATGAGGACCGTGAGCACGGAGTAAACTTTAAAATAATTGCAAAATATGTACTTATTGTTGCATTTCTATTAGTATTAGCTACAGCTAGTTTAAAAAGTAAGCGTTTTTATTACTAACTGTTTTTACTGTTTGTGTAGGATTAAAATAGAACGTTTGCTCCATACTTTTTGAGAGCATAAAATATGAACGATAATATTATCTGCTCGCCACTACACGCAGCGCCCGCCTGCTACGGCGGGTGCGGCGTATTAACTTATAATAAACTACGCGCGGTTTTACAGCTACGATGCGTTATGCGCGCCTGGGAGCGGAAACGTCGTAACACACAATGCTCTACGAGACAAAATCGACCTTGTTGAAATAACTTCAAACACTAATTTGGAATGATGGACAATCGGAACGGTGACCTATCGAGATAATAAAGTCGAGGTTCATCATGCACTATATTCGATGTAGGGACATGAGGTCGAGTTTTGCTTGAAGTTACAGCGTATTACCGCGTTTCGGAGCCGCGCGGAGTGCAGATACCCCAAAAGCATAACCGATATTAAAACGGGTGTGTTTTTTATTAAAAATCATCGCTTAGCACCTCCGCGCCGCTAATGGGATTTTCGTTGTATGTTGTTGTTTGTTTGTTTGCATAAGTTATAACGCTCGCAGGCGATTCGATACAGTTTTACGGAGCACTGTACACATTAATTTTCGATAAACAAACGTATTTACATTAACTCGTACTCGGAGTGTCGTGAGTCCGACCCTCGCATAATTATAAATCACTGTTAGAACATTGACACGAAAGATCCACGAGTTGGACAAATGTTTAAGGCGGGTACGATGAGGTGGCAGCTGGACCCCGAACCGGGCGGCTCACAAGTGTGCACCGGGAACCGCCGATGGACGGATGGATGTATCAACAAATAAGCGGGATTATGATGAAGCAGCGCTACGTAAATAATCATCAAGCTTGAACTGATTACAACAATATTTCTTCATATTTCCTAGACCATTCTGCGATAGCCTTTCGTGTTTTGAAGTATATGCGTCTATACACACATGTAAAGGTACAGTGGGTAATGAAATAGACTCAGTCAAGGGTTTGTTCGATTTCCACCCAAGATGTTTGATGAAAATGAATATTACAGCTACCTGGTCACCATAACGAGTTCTGATTAGTATACATTGGCCCATAATCCCCGGTCCTATGTGACATTTTCCCAAGAAAAATTTGCTATTATTAGAATACGTAAATCTTTATATTTCACTTCTAATAAATAAGTGTTCAGCCACCACCCGTTGTCGGTCTTAGCTGACTGCGTCAGGTGCCTATACACCCTTATAAGGATATGTCCGCTTCATTCTGGAAACACTCTCGTGTGGAGAATAAAGCTCAGCATTTTCACCCTTAATTCAATTCGCTCATTCGGTTTGATGAGATCTAATGAGCTATTAGTTAGAAGATGTGTTCAGATTGAAAGCATTTTCTTGCACAACTCAATCAAACACAGTTACATATTATTGTACGTCTATTTATAGGATTAGAAAATCCTTTGTCCATTTCAAGTTCCAACTACAAGTTAGTTTAATTGCCAACAATAAAGCTTTCGCGCTCGTGGCCTCGACGTGCTTACAGCTTGCAAACTATTTGCAAGGTAAGCAACACCGAGACCAAGCGGCATTTGAAAACGTCACAGCTAGTGGCAAATGTTCACGAGCATTTCCGTACTTCGGAGCTCACGTTAAGCAGTTAGCCACGGCCGCTCGTTGCATCACGATCGTCAAACCTCGTCGAAAGCCTTGGAGGCGCTTTAAAACACGCAAGATATGGATTGCTCAATAATAAATTTCTACACCAATTACCAACGGAATATCCTCCAAGCTGTCTTCAGTTACGAGAACGTCCTTCGTCCAGCAGTGAGATGTGTAAAGGGCATTATTGTTAGCGCATATTGAAATTTTAAACACATGACATGTAGAGCGTCCAGGACACTAAGTTGAAATTTGAAATTCACTAACAAAGCTAATTCCCCACTGTCTCGGGCCGATAAAAAGTTATGTATTATATAATGTTACTTACAATACATTTTTCAGCCGCTACGCTATCGTTCTTTGCCAAAAGTGAGAAGTTCAAAGTAGACGCTTATCACAATCAGCTCGTCAAAAGCTTTCAGAGAACTTAGATGTCGGCGGATGCGAGCAGAGGAAAACATTATACAATTCAACCGTAGTGAGAATAAAAAATAATTTAATAATTGGTGACTTTAGGTTTGAGGTTACTTGTTTGTTTTGTTTTGCGTGTGATGTAATTATATATAATTTTAATAACTACTTTTGTAAACGTGTCAGTGAATACAAGTGAAATCACAATTCAGTAAGGACCGTTTTAAACAAATTAATCTAAATTAATGTTCGATAACCAGTACGTGCGTACGTTCTCTGAATGTTTGACACTTGACGCTTTTTAATAAAAACGGGATTGTTACAGTAACAGAAGCGTAGCTCCCGCCTGCGCCCCCGTAAAGGCCTTTCGACAATAATATTGAAGGCTTCGCTTTGTGCCGCGTTGCACTAGACACGAGGGGCGGCTAAATGAAATTCCTCGGCGGTAGGTACTCGACTCTGCACAGACAGAATGTACATACGTATGTATATATAAATACATTTGTACATAATCGGGGAAAGCGCTCACGGTTGCGAGGCGCCGGCGTATTGCAAACAATAGGTCTAGTCGAGCAAAACCTGGCTTTTACGTATACACCTAAAGGATTGCCGAATATCACAATCTTTAACGGCACTCGGAGTAGCCACTGTCGCTCTAGTTACTGTTAGGTAGGAATCCGTTTTTTACGTAGGAAATTTTGGTATCAGTTTTGTGTTTTTCGAATCGTCTATTGCAACACGTAGTCCACATACATCTATATACGTTGTAGGTATGTAGGTATATACGTATTTATAGTGACAGATTTATTGCAGTCAGTCATAGGTTTAAATTTCGGCCTTCCACTCCGGGGTCCGGTTTCATATCCCGGCGCACTTCTGAGTCACAAAGCTGAGTGCATTTAAAACATCGCGTAGGAAACTGCACATCTTAGAGATCTCTAAAATGTATAAAGTCGGCCAATCCACATTTGGCCAACGCGGTAGACTCTGGCCTACAGCTTTCCCACTGCGCGAGGAGCTCCGAGCCCAGCAGTGGAACAATACAAGAGTCGAAAAAAGTGGCTAGGTTTTTTATATCTACACCTAGGTTTTTTTTTATATTTGTACCTGTGTCTGTACATATGTACGTACTCGCAGCCGTCGCCGGTCCGCGCCACGTTCCGGTAGCGACGAGGAATTTAATTTACCGGCCCCGCGAGTCCTCGAAGCGAATGCCTGTTTTATTAATATTTCGGAAATCGAAAGCCTACTCGTGCAGCTCTGTGCGATAGGTAAGGTCCGTACTGTACGAGGCGTTCGTATATTTGTGTTTAATTAAACACAGTCATTGCTTATACGGTCTATAGATATTGTACAATTTTGATTTTTGTGACGATTGCCATTTAAACTTAACCAGTGAATTTGACTATGATATTTTCACACCGTAGGTAACAAAAAACCTCACTTTCGTCCAGTTTAATTGTAATATTTTATTATCGATATTGTCGATATGAATACAAACGGGATATTGAAACATTTTTTGAAATGACTATAAATACGCTTCGACAGAGATATCTGAAATAAATGTTGATCTGTAGCCATTCGGCCGACGCCGAGCGGACGGCTCGATGCGAATAAAAATATCACGCGAGCGCCGGGGACGCTTCACTGCAATGTAATATGGCAGCGAAGACTCCCGCTCGCGGACCCCGCATTCCTAATTCAGCGGCGTCCGAAAATTAAAGGCGCTTACAAGAAATCGCACTCAGCCTCCGCGCCTGAAATATTTCCAACGACTCGAGTGCTCTTATTTACACACCTATAGCCGCCTCCGCTGGACGCGGGCCGTATTTGTTTTTTCCATTACAAAAGAACGGAACGCCCTGTCCTACCTATACGCGTAATATTTCAATATCTCCCCGCGGCGCTGCCCTGAAACGCTCCGAAGTGATTTCGCGACTCTGCCATTGGTCCGTTCCGCTCCGCTCCGAGCCCATCGATATTCTCATCCGGGAGCGACGAGGACGGAGCCGCTCCTGCTTCGGCGGAGTCGCACCCGTTAGAGAGGGACGGACGTACGCGTGTCGGCCGCTGAATATTGCATGAACGCGAAAGCTCCGTATCAATAATACGCGCGCGAATGAAATAATAGATTATTCGTTTGTTCAAATCGACCGTAAACAAAATGTAAGCATCCATTACTGATGCACGCATGCGGAGTGCGACAGAATCCGGTCGGGTCCGCGGTCGAGAGAGAGGGACGGCCGTAGGTCTGCCGTTGCGCGCGTCGGCGGCCGTTCGGCAACAATGTGAGCACTATCTGTTTTTGTACCAGTCGACGACGGGTTTCCACATTAAACGATCATTTTAAGGGCGAACCAATCAAACTGTAAATTTATACAAATTGATACTAAACGGGTTATATTAATTTTATAACAAAAATTAAGTGTGTAAATAAGTTTGAACGGAGTCGTAATTAAAACTAATTGGGTTTAATATAGCGCTAATTATTTTGTATTAAGGCGCGTTTTCGCTGGAATTTTGCCCTTTTTGCCTTGTGCGTGTGTCGTCCGATTTTTTTTTGGGCTGCGACTGGTGTTTTCCGTTCTTTTTTTAAAATGGTCGTTGGTCCTTCGAGGCCGGACTTTTGACAATAATCGGTTGTGCTCTGACTGATCCGTGTTCGTAAAGGCGGTCGTGTGTTTGTTGTAGAAGTTTTGTGGTGAAGTGTGGGTCAAGATGGCGATATAGGGGGTGGCCAGGGTTGGCCTTTTGAGGCCATGCTTAATAACCTCACTGCTACAGCTTTGGCAGGTAAGCGCTAAATTAGCCACTTTAATATAATATATATATATTTTTAATACATATATTTAATAAAATAATTTGTTTATCAAATTTTACAGAATATTTATTTTGCTACAAATCAAATAATCTAAATAAATATAAGACAATACTGTAACAATGATTTGAAAACACAATGACCATACCACTTTAATTACGGTAAATTATTCTCAGTTAATTTTAATTAAGTAACTTGCTAATTACTAATTAGCTACCTACTTATTAATTTAATTAATAATAAGGAATATTAAGTATTAATTTAAGATGAAGCGTGAATACTTTACCACAGCCTGCTGGAATAAGCTCTAGTACGGGAATATCCATGTACCTACCTATATCTCATATTATGGGGTGCATCTTATTAGAATATTTCTTAAAGAAGAATGTTTTTTATTTAGTAGGTAATATTAATATTTTAATAGTAACAGAAACAATTATTTATATTAATTATAAGTAGGCCCTACTTCAAAGCATTACTATAAGTACCTATAAGAATGGTGTTAGTAACGGAACTAATAAGTAATTAAATAGCTTTCACATGATATACCGATTTCAAATTTAAAAACAAATAAATAACGATAAATAATAAATAAACGAATAAATTGGAATCTATTCCACGAATGAGGCTCCCCTACAACTGTAGAGTCGTACAACCATCTTACTCTGGATACTAATTATTAGCTAAATACAGCCTCGTTTTGAGAATGCACTGCTCGGTTCTATAGTTATTAACGCAAGATCATTCACTCACTTCGGATTGTAGCGATAGCGATATGCAAAAATCAGCGGGAGCTTTTCGTAATTAATTACAAAATCCTGTATAAACCATACCTACTTGAAAATAAAAATACGTTTATGAGATATACAGAGATACAGCCTAGTGCTAGCCTTTAAAACTGTATCTCCGCTTCCTATAATGACTAAAGACTCTCACAGTAATGTTGTTACTTACCTTACCTTTAAAACATTTCAGCAATTAAACATTTAAGCTGTATTGTGTCGACGCCGTGTATCGCATCCTATATTGACCAACGTAAACGCTTCCGGTATAATATAGCCTAGAACCCTATCACACTAATGAGCGCGAGTCTCCTAGCTCAATATTTCGCCCCGCTACTGGAGTGCGAATTGATCCTAATGTCACATACAAGTTGGGTTATAGGTACAATCATTTTATTTGGCAGTGCGCTAGATTCGTTTAGAGACAAATTCCTTTCCCCCTCGGAACAGCTTTGCGAGGAATGAAAACGGTTCTGTTTACGGTATCCGATACCATTCCGTTGGTTTACGAGGCGCCGTAATCCTATCGGCGTCGGGGCGGAGACGCTGAGACCTACACTTATTTCTCACGTTCATTACTTCCCATGAACTTAATGTTGCGATTCATTGTAACTTAATAGCTTTTTAAGAAGTTTTTTATTTTATTAACGACTAGCTTTTGCCCGCTACGAAGTCGAAAAGCAATTACCTTTGAAGGTAGAATTTCGTCGCAATTCCCTTTGGAGGTATAATTTCGTAAAATGTGTGTTTAGTTGACCTCGACATATCACTACATATATTATTTCACATACAAACCTTCCTCTTGAATGACTCTATCTATTAAAAAAACCGTATCAAAATCCGTTGCGTACTTTTAAAGATCGAAGAATACATAGTAACAGACAGCGGATAGCGACTTTGTTTTATACTATGTAGTGATGAAGTACAGACATCGATAACAGTTCAAGAAGAATTCAAAAATCAAGCTCAAAAATTCCTTGATTTGTTAATTGTTAGTTATATATATATATATATATGTAATAAGTGAAACAATGCCCAGTTGTTGCTCTGTAAAAAGTTATTTATTTTAAGAAACACGTGTCACATTCTTACAAATTCTGATAAAACATATTTTAATTTAAAC
>DWDX01000361.1:0-28672 GCA_018245675.1 Agara michaeli
TACTAGAAATTCTAAATTAGAAAAATCCAATAGTACCCAACCCGGGATTTGAACCCAGGACCTCCCAATCGGCAGTCACGCTAGCAACCGCTCGACCAACGAGGCAGTCAAAGGCAGTCATTTATTGAAAATTACATAAAACACCTTACATTATATATTAGTGTGGCATCGAGTGGAAAGTAACCATATACAGTTAGCTCAATATTCTGAAAGTACATCATCGTTGAAAAATGTTGAACCTGCGACAAAAAACGCAAAGCTTATGTAGGTATAATATTTTTATAGCAGCAATGAATATACATACTATATATGAACCATTAGTCAAATATCAAATGGTATGCAAGAAATTGATCAGAGATTAAAAAGAAGATTAACATTTATTTGTACCTCCATAAGCCATCGAACGTTCTGTTTTTCTGTTGGAATTTTATGTAGAATTTGACCGATCTTGAGAGCCTGCAATTATAATACTAATAAGACTTTGATAATTCGTCTTCGCTTATATTATGCTTATATGCTTCAATTTATTTCCATTCTATAATGTAACATCATCTTTTAATACAATCTTTAATATGTATATACTTACTTCTACTTTGAGCATATTTCCAGAATACGCAATTGAATACATTTTGAAAAACTGACACAAAGCCCAAAAACCACAATTTACAACCTCGTGAGATGTGATCGTGTTTTGTATCACAAGCCCGTGGTATATGATATGTGCTTCGCTCACAATGGAATGAAAGCATGGTAACGCCGTCACTAAAATGAGCCCTTGAAAAGCTTCATTAATATTCGTTTTGATCTCGAATACCTTTTTATACATAAGCTTCATCTGGCTTAAAGCCAACGTTGTTCTATTTTGAAATTGTATAAAGTCATCTGTAGCGTTTACGTTCTCATTTAGTAGATGATAACAGTTCCATTTAATGTTCTGTAGCAATGCTACAAGCATCATCACCAAAATGTAATACAGAGCGAGAGTTATGAATTGTAACATTTGAGGCAAAAGGAACGTAAACATAACTAAAATCATTTTCCACAGACTATCTTTGCGAGCGAAATTTATAATTACTTCAATTACTATTGAAACAAATATACCGCCCATACACACGACGTTCACTTGAAATCTCAGATTCGTAAGAATCTTGTTACTTTTAACATTAAGAGGTACACCATTCCAAGTTTTTATAATTTGGTTCAGGATTGTAACATATTTGATACGATTAAGAAATGCGCTAACGTAGGCGACAAAACAAAAAACAATTAAAGCGATTAGTTCCAAAGCATAGTTCACTTGAGTCAAAATAGCTTTGGTCATATTAATATATTCTGTTACTATAAACACTTCTTGTATATGTAAAGATGAGAATGAAACAATGAGTAAGCAAAGAGTTACACCACAGAGTGAATTTACGTAAATGGACTTAGGGATGATTGCAAAGCTAGATTTATTTTTAACGTAAGTAACACTGTACGGGAATAAACCTAGTAATGACGTCACAATGTATAGTGGTTTTATAATATTTTGCAAATGCAATGGTTGTCCTTCGGGCGATTTCGAAAAAAAATGCTTTTTAATCCGCGCCATGTTCGCTTTTAGGCGGTAACAACAATGCGCTGACTTAAAATTGATGCCGCAACGTATGAAAATTGTACGGTTATACGAGTAATTATATTTTTCTGTACGATAGTATCGGCAATGAATAAATGATTTATTATTTCCTGATAAGTATCGCTAATATTCAAGTACGGTACGATTGGAGACTATCGAAAACATATTAGCACTTCAGTATGTATTTTTTATAGTTACATAAAAAAGGTAATCCACGACATTGCGTGATTCACCGAGACATGTATTTAGGCAATTCGGCATTTGTGTTAAAATATTGGTTTACTATCATAAAAAAGTAACACTCTCGCTAAATGCCGACCGTAAAACCATAATGTAACTGTTACAACAATTTTGTTGCGGTCAGTGCGGCGAATACATGGGGTGTCGTAGCCAGGTCGTAGAATTGAACATTTCATGATATCCTCGACCATATCATGCAATGGTTGCATTTCAAGTCGACGAATATCAGAATATTGCCTAACTTTTATAACAAACAATAAAAATACATACGACGCACATATTCAAAGTTAGCCTATATAGTGATAATGACAGTTAGATCACAATATTTATCTAGAGTAGAAGTATTGCAGCAACGTGTATTATTTGCAGTTTTCACATTATCTTTCCGAGCTAGCTGCTCGAAGGTTACGCCGGCGCGGCGGCCAGAAAATGAAATGTCAATAAGTTGCTGAAACTTACATTTCAACTATAAATTATTCATGTCATTGGATATTAAATACTTTGTGGCTTTGTCTAAGAAAGTCACCTATATCATGTGATTTGTTTTGTGTCTGAAAGAGAAAGGTAAAGAAGAAATTTGACGAATGTCACGCCTTTAGCGTCAAAAATTAAAATGAAGTAATCAATTTTTTTTACTTTGTATAAGGATATGGTGAAAAAAAATTAGATAAAATTAACAATATATGTGCAAAAAAATCTATGAAAAATTAAAATGAATGTTTGGAGGGGTGTGTGGAGAGCTTGCACCAGATCGGTGTTTGAAGTTAGAAAGTGGAACGCTACACCTGCAGCCGCGGTCCAACCGAAACCGATGACCCTTCCTTACAGTACCTGTCCAGATGGTATGAAGGTCACCATATGCGGAGCTGCTGGTTGCACAGGTAACTTCAAAATAACAAACAACACAGATGCCAACAGAGCAGTCCACACTTGGACCGCCCGGATAAAGTGTCGAATCGAATCTATTTCCTTACGACAATTGGAATATCTATCATATAATGGTAGTACTTCGTCGTGCCTTTACAAAATGTCTTTAATACTAAATCGAAATTGGACTTTTCAGGTCAACCTCTAGCGTTGTTATTGAAACAGTGTCCATTGCTAGACGAAATTGCTCTTTACGATATATGTGCGACGTGTGGCTATGGAATGGAACTCAGTCATGTGGATACCAAGTGCAAGGTGTCCTCGTTCTCTGGTCGACACATGTTGTGTGATGCTTTAAGGGTAACAAAACAAATTGAAATAAAACTTATACATAATATATTCAAAAACATGCATACCTTTAAAATGTTCTTGGATATATGTGAAATATGCCAATGCGGACATGATCAGCGTAGTCCACTACGGCTTAAATCTTACTATGAGAGGAGAATTGTCTCCAACGGTGAAACCATAGACGATTTTTTTAAAAGTCAAAAATGTGTTCTACTTATAAACGATTGAATTAAACCATTATAAACGTACATATCATATAAGAAGGAAAATTCTACTAATACGTACATATATATGGTATTGAAGATAAATCATAATTTCCAGGGTTCAAAAGTCGTTATAATTGTGGCACGCGATGAATGCGATACGTTTCAAAATAGCGCTCCGGTTTTGACTGAGATCGCCCTGCAGATATGCAACACTTGTCCAGGGGTGATTATTATAATATTTTTTTTATTTAAATACCACCACACCCAAACATAATGTAATTTACTTTTCCACAAAAGTAGTTGACAATAAATTGCAATAAATGTAGAATTTGTTAATATTTATCACTACATAGTATAAAACAAAGTCGCTTTCCGCTTTGCCCCCATGTATAATACATCTTTATGTATGTATCTTTAAAACTACGCAACGGATTTTGTTGCGGTTTTTTTAATACATACAGTGATGCAAGAGGAATGTTTATATGCATAACTAGCTCTTGCCCGCAACTTCGTCCGCGTGGAATACTGCCTTTTGCAATAAAAGTATCCTAAAAAATTAAAACGCGGCCGAAAGTCGCAGCCAAAAGCTAGTATTATATAAATTAACTGAGTTAGTGATATTGCACATTGCATGCATAATTTCCATTGCACACTGAAAATTATACTCCCATCTTTTTTAGATAACGGACTCATAAAGATATCATACTTCAATTCTTTCCACTGTTTATAATAAAAGTTTACAAGGACAGAGACAACTTCAACTTTTTGATTGAAACATACATTTTCAATTGTAACATCTCGATAAACTTATATTTTTTCTAAACTCACAAGTACATTATAAAATAAAGTGTTATGTAACCTCACGAAGCGTTCGCGAATGGTAGAAGCTTAAAAATATTATTTCTATAGGCATTTACGATAGTGGCAACGGAACCGGTTGAAAGCATGGTACCTTTAGTGAGTGAAATTCAAAGACTGCGCAGTGTGTACAATCCTAGAGCCCTCCTGGGCTGCGTGGAACTGAACTGCGTGAGGGCGAACACTGTGCTAGCGGACTTCCTGAGGGTGCCTCCGGAGACTGTACGCGTGCCGGTTGTGGGCGGGGCGAGAGCCAACACGATGGTACCTGTTCTCTCCGCAGCGGTACATCCATGTACTATGACTCAGGAACAGGTAGCTTGAGATTTTTCTTCCTAAGTATGGTAAGTATGGTAAGAAGAATGCTTCAGACAATACAAAATTACGTGTATTCCTTTTTGTCCATAATCATAATACGAGTCTGCAAATTGTATATTATTTAATACATTACTTCATGTTAGAATGTGATTTCAATGTCGCTGAACACTCTGCTGTCGGTTTATTTAATAGATTTTTGTAATTCAAGTTCTAATTAAGTATTCCAAATTCAAATCGTTAGACCATTTAAAATTATGGGTTACAGATCGAATGTGTGACGTCATGCATAATGAGCGGGAATGAGGCTGTGTGCGCGGCGAAGGGTTGCGTCACTGCGACCCCGTGTTTCGCGGGCGCCTACGCCATAGCCCGGACTACGATCAACGTGGTGAAAGGCTTGCAGGGCGTCAAGAATGTTATACAGTGCGCCTACGTAGACAGCCTCGGCACTTGTGCACCTGACTGCCAATTCTTTGCTAGCGAGGTGAGAAAAAAGTAGAAAACAATTAATATACTGACCGTAGAAAGACTGCAAGGCATTAATGACTTTTCTACGAGTTCTACGTGGTCAGCTGTTGGCCAAATGCCTAGTTCTATGTGAATAAATTAATGAAAAGAATAAACAAATACCTATAATAATAAAATAAAAACAAGCATTGAAATAACCTACGTCATAGCATAAAGTACCTTACAAACAATGTAACTTATCTGATAGTACATAGCAAGTAAAATATTGTCAGTTATTTATTACGGGATAACATTATATAAGAATACAAAAGCTAACTTATCGATCTACAGGGTAGTATATAATATGAATCAAAAGAGATTATCGGGAGACTCGAGACAATTAATAAGAAATAATACATACTCTTAGTAATTGTACTACGCCGTAGACCTACGTAGCACCGCAGTATTAACCTTATAAAATAAGCCTAAACAACGAGGAGTGGAGAGAGAATTGAAACAAAAAAATACCAACACAAACCAAGCATAGCTACAAATTTTGAAAAATACCTTAAATTATAAAAGGCACGAACGGAAAGGCCGTGAAGCCACAAATATATATATGTTTTAAAAAAAAACGTATAAAATGTTGATTGTGAATTTGCGTTGACGAGTTGATTGTGTTGTCGTTTAGTTTTGTTTTTTATTAACATTGATACGATACATTTATTATTTTTTTATTTACAGGTGGTATTAGGCCCATCGGGCATAGAGAAAAATCTCGGAATTCCAGAACTATCAAAGTTTGAAAATTGTTTGCTATGCACTTGTCTTCCATATGTTCGAAATGAAATAGCAAGAGCCCTTTGGCTGGTGAGAAATTCTTTGATACTAACAAACTAACAAACGTCCAATTTCATAACAACTAAAATTCGCGTGCGTGCTCTTTGACGTCCGTCCGACGACATATATGTTTGCTGGTTCTAAAACAAAAGGCGCGAAACCGCTCTGATCTTGCACACTTACCATCAGGTGGCCCGTCAGCCTGTTTGCAAGGTTAAATGTATATAAAAAATGGTGTTGTGGCGAGCAGGTGTACTCGATGTGCGAGCAGTGTTGCTACAGCGCGGCGTGCTACGCGCATCCGTGCGCGTGCTTCACGCCACCCACGGTGCCGTGCGTGCCGCCCACCAACTGGACGTGCTGCTGCCCCGACGCCTGCCGCGACGAGTACCTGGCCTCTGTACGTCATTTTTATAATAACCTCATTCAATCATAATAGAACATTTTTCTTTGCTCATAGAAATATCACAAAACCATAAACAACTTTAGGTGCACTTGTAAACCTTGTTCGAGAAACTTTATATCAAATATAACTAAGATTAGCTTAATTTCTGCTTAACTAGATTAATTTGCGTATGTTAGTTGATATTAGTACGGTATGCCCAAGCGGTGATTTAGGTCAATAAATCGTTTAAAATAATTCAAAAGATCAAATTTCTTACTACGTCATATTGTTGATTCGTTATAGAGCATTCATATTTTATCATTGTTTACATATGTCAAAGTACAGGTGTAGAATATATAAATATATGTTTTTTTATTATTTTACATATCACATTTGCAGATATGCCGCGAAATGTCTTGCAAGTGTGGCAGCACTGAGCTGTGTTGGCGTCCGCGCGAAACGGAGTTCGACGCGGCGCGCGCCGCGAACCTCAAACACCAGATGCCGCTGAAGAGCGGGGCGTGCTCGTACCGCCGCGTGCCGCGCAGCGTGCTCATCGAACAAGAACTCCGCGATCTACATAGAAACCCTTACACTTCCAACATGTAGTGCAATATAGAAGCAACTGTTGTTTTCACACAAATAGCTGGTCAGTGATGCGAGCGACTAGACGTGACTTATAAAAATAGATCATTCGAAGAGAGATTACGATAATTTCATCTGAAAAAAAAATTGATATATATCGTACATAGTTGTACTTAGTTATCCAGGTAATTTGTATGACCGTTCAGTTATTCTTCTCTTTAGAAAAATTTGAAGTAGGTATTGGAACTGAAAGGGTTTGTGACAAAAAAATTTTTGAACTGTAGCTTTGATTAAGCTCGGTAAATATTAACCTTTCAGAAAACCCCCTTCAATTCTTGCCTCTTCGATTAATGATATATGAACACATCAGGAAATTAATATATAAGATCAATTTTGCTTAAAGCAAAACGCTTTATCCTCATGCCTGATTGATATTTCGATATTTCTCATATGTAATAGAGAAATAATAAAACAAAAATAAGATGAAATCTAGAAAAACTACATTTGGTTTCGAAAAGCTCTTTAAAGGCTTAGAAAAAAGGTATTCATATTTAACAATGCATTACATGAAGTCGAAACGCATGATAGAGATGGCAACACTAAAGCTCGTACAAATTGTACAGGAATTACAACAAGTAGATTTCTGGAGTGCTCGCTAGATGCCGCTGGAGAACAATGTTGCCCCCATGTGCATTGCAGTATAAAGATACAAATCCAAGTAACATATAAACCTATCTCGATATTGAAACTCCGCAAATCCCTTCAAATGTACTTGAAAAATGTCGCTAAGTATTAAATTTGTAAATGTAAATTTGATTTAAATAAAAACGTAAAAACATGCTCTTCTTTTAATTATAGGTACATATAAACACAAAGTGAAAACTGTGACTTTACAAAAACACAAAATATTTAATTTTGCAAATTAAATACACATTTAATTTTACTACCGATCGAAATAATCTTGCCTTTGCAAGTGTTGAAAAACTTCGCAAAAGCAATTTCGCAATTCATCTGTAAAACACAAAATATTTTTTTATCATTATTACTTAATAAGTTATGGGAATACTCTACCATTAATATTAAACAACTAATGAATATTTTATTTCAAACTGTTTCATAACATTTTAACAGTAGGTAAATCTTGATAACAACTTAATACACATGCTGTATGGTACTATATTAGGCTCGATAAATTGTTATGCACTAAAATTTTATCAGGTTGGTTTATATTTAAAAAAAATATCGTTCCAAAATATAATTATAGATCAATGTACCCGTACCTTGTTATCTGGCGATGTTAATTTAAACCTTTTTTCTTGGCATGTTATCTTATTATCCTGACTGGTGACGTTTTGAAATTTCGATTTATTTGCAAGACATTTCTGAAAACCAAACATCATTCACAAGGGAAAGAGAGTTAACTAAATGTTGATATGAAACTAATGTATCGTCGTGTAAAAGCGATATGTTTCTTAGAAACATCGCAGCAACCGTTTACGCCTCCCACTGCTGGGAACAGGCCTCCTTGAATTGCAGAGGAAATGAGATTTAGTAGCCAACCCGACAGTCCCACGTTGATGGCCTTAATATTTTAAACTGTATAGTAATGACATTTTAAATTATATTAATAATATATTTAGTAAAACGATCGTCACCCGTGACACATTTATATTGATTCCGGACGGATTATTTACACATCGTGATGATTTCTGGAATAAAAATATAAATAGTAAATATCAGTCATCTACTTATTTATAGCTATGTTCATTAAATATTTTACAATTATTTGTAGACTTTTAGCTGGTTCATCACCTTGGGCACAAATATTGTGATGCCGGTCGGTCCTTCGAACGGCATTCCTGGTCGAAAGCAGGAGCCAACTGATGCTTTCTTTTCCAATATCCAGTCGTGACTTCTTGTTCCCAGATCCTTAAAAAATAGAATTTTAACACAAGTGCTAATGAGCCACTCAACTTAATTCAACTTAACTGTTTAACTTTGGAACTTTGTACGGAATTGTACATCACACAAACAAACTGTCAAATGTATGTTTTAAGGATAAGGATATTATAAATGTACCAACCTGAAGCGCAACCCTTCGTTCATAATCCTTACTATTCCATGAAACACATTTCTTTGTCACTTGAAAGTTTAACTGTAATGATTTAAATAGATAATTAAATGATGCTAACATGAGTACCACAGCTGAATACGTTGGTAGCAAGTAATCGGTAAATAATTGTTTACTGATGATGTCTCATTTATTTTCTTTATTTATAAAACAATTCGCTAACATTGTTATATTATCTGAAACTTGAATGAAATTATTGAGGTTCAAATTGAAAAGACATCAAATAATATGAAATAGTACGTAAACATAAATTTAAAAATGTCTGCCCTCAAAAGAATGCATTTTGGACTTGTCAACTTATTCGCGGTTTGTATTAAAATGCAACAATTTGCGACCCACACCAAATAAACATGATACAAACTTCTGCCAGAATATTCATACTGAAAAATGTTTTTACAAGCTCTGCTATGGTGAATACTCTCAGACTACCATTTTGACAGACCTCTGCGAGCATCGAATATCAAGGTAGAACTACATAATCGTCTGCTTAAAGAATGAAAAGAAAATATTTTTTTAAATGTAAAAATTAAATATCAAATAACATTCTCAAATGCTAAAGAAAACAATACAATTTGAACTAAAGTACTGTATTTAAATAATATACAATATACACTGTTACAATTTAACAATTTCAATATTAACTATAATTACCTATCCATAATAATTAAAGTCGTTAAACCACAAATATTTCAAGGCATATTTTCATTAGAATTGTTTACTCAATTTTATATACACGGACTCATGCGCGGCAATATATTCTCAATTCATTAGGTCCACCTGGCCATCCCCAAGCAACCTAGCGCCATTGAAAGTTCACCACTTTTACTACAAATGCAAAATATTTTTGTAACGCATAAAACATTACTGTATTATTTTGCTTACTAAGTATAAAATTATTGACGTATTAATACTGAATTAAAAAAATCGAATCTAATTCCGTGATATTCGGGACAGCTGGGACGAGAAGTACTCGATCGCGTACGAACGTGGAGCGGGCTCAGGGATGGCCAGTTGTGACAATAGACAATACAGTGAAATAGTACATAACATATAATATGCTACAGATAAGTTTCTAAATGGCATGATTGACGCCGCTGCGTGTGGAAATGTTGTCTTCGGATGCGGTCTCATAGCGGACACCGCAGCAGAAAAACTGCCGTACTGCGCGAGATACACGAGAGGCGCGCGACTCGCTGCGCGGCAGCCCTCCCGCCTCTTCATCGTCTGACTACAAAAACACCAAGACAGCTTAGTATTAAGCCCATTATTTTAAAAAAAGAAAAAATATTATGCAACAGAGTCACTGGATTAGGTTAACTTCGTAATCGCTTATTACCTACACTACACTAGTCCACCTATATCTGGTGAATACAGAATTATTACAATCTATATCCTCTAAGAGGCAACTTACAAAAAAAATGTTCCTGTAACAGATAAGTTGAACCGCGAGGGCTGCCGCTTTGTTTTAATTACTCGAGAACAATAATAGTAACAGAATATAGAATATATAATAGTATATTTATGTAAACTACAACCTTCTAAAATATTATATCACAATGCACTATAGATCAGAAAATAATGGGAATAAAAATGTAAGCTACCTTTCTTTATACATAAGATATATGTACTTTTACATGTGTGACATAAATATTCTATGGGAGTACCTATTCAAATTAGCAGTTACGAGGTTGATTTGCATTTAAAAAAAAATGTTCTTACCCAATCGGAATGCTCCTTAGCCTCTTCTGGTGTCTGTAGCTCTGTAATCTCCTCTGTTATGCTGTCTTCTTCAAGCCTCCTATTCATTTCTTCTTTGGCTACTGTAAGGACCGGTGAATCCGTTTTTTCCACTGGTAACTGTGGCGGTATGGGCTGCGTTGGTGAAGGTGTGAATTTTTGTGGCAGTGCTTTGGATGAAACATTTTCTTTCTGCAAAATATGTAACCCACTATATTTCTTTCTTTTTTCAGCACGATTAATATTTTTAAAAACGAAAAATCTGTTCTAATTACAAGTATAGTTATCATAAGTAAATCCAAATCACAGGTTAATAATATAAGATTAGTATGAAGCTTATGTATTTCATTTAAGCTATATATGTACATGTATTTCATTTAAACTATTTAAAATGTTATATATCTATTGTATTAACTTTCTCACCTTTGAGCCTTCACCTAACGTTTTGAGCGGCAAATTAGACGGATCTCGCCTTTTACTACTTTTATTGGAAACTGTATGCTTTCGTTCGGAGGACATCGCTAAAAATTTAATTCAATTTTTAATGGAGTAAAAACAATTTTATACATTGTTCTTAAGAATAATTTCAACTCACCGCGGTCATTTTCTTTGAGTTCCTTAGGATCATAGTTTTGATTTGTTGCTGCATCGTCTGCTAAATTCTTAAGCTCCTCTTCAACAGCTGTAATAAATACAAAAATATTTCGTAAGTGTAACATTCATTCCTACACTTGTATAATTTCATCTCAAGCATCTATAGGGATATCAAGATCGAGAGATATCTATAGAGATCGAGTGTCTATGGAGAACATTCATGTCGGTATTAATAACAGTATTGTATAGTTACAAGGCACGGCAGGCGCTCGGGTTCGCTTACGATGCAAATCAGCGTCCTGCTCGATCTCCGTGGGCCGATACGGTTTGACGTGACTCCCCGTTTGTTCCACCATCACTATAGCCGAGTTCTCAGTGCCACCACTGCCCTTTTTTTCTTGCTCAGACATTCTCACATTAAAGTAAAAAACCCATACGTTCTATGTACCTCGAACGTTATTTGTCACCAAAAAATTGGATAACAATTTTTACAAAAGTACAAATGGCTGAAACGTCACGTTAAATAATTTTGACAGTTTTTCTTGTTTTTCCATTTTTTCTATATTCGAAAAGCGACATTATTGAAGAAGTCGAAATTGCTGTGTCGTAGGTTGCAATTATCTGTAAATGATAAGAACGTATACTGATACTGCGATATGGCTAAAATGCATCCATTTAATCTAAAAAATTTACACAATTAATACGCATTATTGGACATTGTCCAATAGTTTAATAAGCGATATATAAGAAAACAGTTCAGTTTAGTCAATACTGTACCAATTATATCATTTACTGAAAATGTAAAGAATATAGACAAGAAGAATAAAGATTTTCCGCTCATAGTGGTCCGTCATATTTTGTATTTAACATGATGATGTGACATATCTTTTGCAAATTCAAAATTTTTGTCAATATCACTTTTCTTTTACTTTCTCGGCGCTCCAATCATAACTATGCTGGGAAAAAGGAAAAGGGATGGAAAATAAAAAGTTTCCATCAAACAAAAAATTAATATCGATACAAGAAGAAAAATTTATTCGTGAAGTTGATTACGACATTACCACGGGAGGCTCACCTAGTTTCCCTAAACAGCAGCTTTTATTGGGTATAACAGATACTTTGTCGATCTAATTCACGAAACTATTTCCAAGTTTGTACTTATTATCTTAATCAAGCATGATCTTCCTACAATGTGGGAAGGCCTAGAGCGTATTTCATAATTCCATTACAAAGTAAGATTAGCCCAATACTTTTAACGTCGTGCTATGATGTGATTTGAATTTTAGAAATACTGCAAAAAGGACAGACTTACCCTCAAGCGTCACAGAAAATATTCGTTTCAATCAAACCAAGAGCACCCCCTATCAAAACTCTGTACATCGCTGAAAAAAATCGTTTTCATTTTAAACGAGTAAGTTACGCGTGATACATAATTAGGATATTAAATGTAATCCTTCGACCTTTAAAAATATTTAATTTGCATTTCAGACTTCAGATAAATCTCGTTCCAGGCTAGCCATTGGTGATCATTCATCTTTTGCCACTCGTAAGTTACAGAAATAAGTAAATTTTAAAATTCTGTTAATACATTTTGATATTGTTAAGTTAATTGTGATGCAGATTTCAGTGAAAATACTAATATAGAACATTTAATAACACAAAACCCACGGCACCAGAAAGCTCATCCACCACGTAATTTTGATGCCGAAATATATTTACAAAACAATTCTCAATTCAAAAATAGTATAACGACTTCAGAATGCTCATGTAATAATAATACGTCGTCCAGAGACGTTGGCGAGAATTCTCGAAGACAACAGCAAGTAAAAAAATGCTATAAACCCGAACAACTTAATTCAATTATGAACAATTCGAAAGTTCTCCCAAACACAATTAACGCAACAGGTTGCCCAAAAAAAGTAGATATTGCAACATTAGTAGTAACAAATATACCTACCAAAGATTCATTGCCGAAATTTTCTGGTGCTATAAATAAATTGCACAGAAGAATAGATCACTTAGAACGCAAAATTTTTAAACAAGAAATGGTATTTCGTTCGCTTGATCATAACATTCCCTTGTCGTCCTCAGATGAGGAAATAAACGAACAAGTTATGAGATCTACATCAGGCATCGGACGTCCTGGTTGTAGTTACATAGAACAATACAGCCATATACCTGAAACATCGGCGTTTAAAAAATACACTCACCAAGGATCTACTGTATCGCCGAGCAATGTCGCAAGTTTAGAAAAAGAACACAATTCTGAACAGTATGGTCGAGATTTTACAACCTACGATGGTATCACTGCTCGTGGAAGACGCCAATGCGCTTCTGTACCGTGTAAGCGAGATGACATACCAAAAGTCGCTGCTGAAAGGGTGCACAAAATACGTCACAAACTTAATCCAGTTCGCGACTATAGATTAATGGATACTGTACATTATTTAGCACAAGGAGAATTTGCCCCGCGAGACGATGGCATCAAATTAACACCGTCTCGAGAAGCTGTTCTCAGTGATATCATTTGGGAAGACGTTTGTCGAACACATTGGCCAAACACTCGGCTTGGGCGTCGAGCGGCTCATCCTGAAAGATTCAGCACTAGGGGCGAACTCCAACGACTGATCGATAATCTCTTAAGAGAAAGAGTCGCACACGTTGAGCGCAGGAGACGACGCCATTATAGAATAGTAAAATTGAACAATCGCCATGAAAATTGCCGACCTGTCGGCAAAACTGGTGATATAATCGTAGCCAGCCATAAAAGCAAACAGGACAGTAATAGAAATGTATTTATAAATGACTATAAAACCACAAGTGCTGTAATGGCAGATCGACGAAGAAAAGAAACGGACTCACGGAAGAATCATAAAAGTTATGAGCGCTTAATAATACCGAGAATACAACCTCCTACAGGTACTGGTTACCACCAAAAAGATTATCCTCCGGGTCCAAGTAGCGCAGCATATGCTTCTTCTAATAGGGCGCCAACGAATTGTTATCACGCTTCGACCTCCAATTATCAAAGGCAAAACACAATTTCTTATTCAAGAACTGGAAGTAACAAAATACCGGAGTTAACAAGTGGCAGTAGCATTTCAACATTTAAACCAAAAAAACCTCGACTAGTAGTAAAAAAAGAGTTCTCTCGACGTAAAAACGTAGCAAAAGAAGAACCTGATCTTGAACACTTTATACTTTTACCGACGTTGGTTATCCGTACACCGTCAAATATGAAACGACAAAAGAAATTTAATGAGTTATATCATCGCATATTAAACGTTCAAAGAAATGAAGGTACATTTTCATTTAAAGTATGTTACAAGTGAAATATCATATTTTTTTATAATAAAACTATTTTCATTTTGTAGACCAAAACAATGCCACGGACGCTAATGTTCCAGAAGTGGAAAACTTAATACCAAATAAAAAGGACATCGGTTTTAACACTAACATAACGTTATCAGACAGCGAAGAAGAAATAACTGTACCATAGCATTTTTTTTCTCATTTGCTCCTATAAATCTATCAATAAAGTAAACCTATATTAAATACTAAATGTTTGCTTAGACCATAGACAATTCTAATAAAAACGATGGAAAATGAACGAAGTTTACATTATGCTCCACTAATTTATTTGCAGTAATTGCCAATAGTTCCTTGAAAATGTACCTACTGCATAAAAAGTACGAAAACGTCAATATATTGTATAAAATAAATATGGGATTTTAATATAATATATCAGTTATCGAACTTCCTTTTGCCTGCAATTCGCTGGGTATTATAAATATCTAATGTCCGATCAACAAACTACAAAAACACCAGACTAATTTGCCCTGTTATTTGCCTTCACATCCGCTTCTACCTTTCATATATGGACTTCGGTGGCCAAAAGGACAGTTACTAGTTTAACACAGTCGTAGTAAAATACATAAATATTTACAGGGTCATCTGATTTACGTCTTTAAAGAGAGAAGTTAAGAGGGACTCTCAGGGTATTAATGAAATTTGTAAAATATAAAATTGGTTCACCTGTCTTAGAAGGGACGATTTAAATGTTTACTTACTGGAGGAATCTTCTAGGTTAATGTTTATGTTTGTAATATAATATTAAGTTGAGGCAATTAGAAATAAAAAGATAAGGATATTAGCAAATTATCTTACGTAACATCACGCCTGTAATCCCCTAAGGGGTAGGCAGAGGAGCGTAGTACACCCCCACATTTCACCAGTTACGCTTAAGTCCCACAATGGAATAGGTGGTGAGCCTATTGCCAAATTATCTTTTTTATCTTTAATGCCAAGGTTACCAATTAACTCACTTTGAAGAAACACATTCAAACATTCCTCCTATAACAATCTGTATAAATTGTTTAGAACGGCCTGTGCCGTCATCTAACCATACCTGTATGGAGTGTGTAATTAGAAAGGGAGGTTAGGTTTTCTTGGCCCTGTAAAATTTACCCATTAATAAGGCCGTCAATCCTTTGTGATACATTTTTTATAGAAATGTTGCCGATTCATGTACAATGATTCCGTTAAGTCTGTGACCGTTCATGTACATAGTATGTAAGTATTGAATATAAAATCATTAGCCATCTCAAGCGAATTTAAACGAGAATTTTTAAAGGAAATCTTTCTCCCTATAGTTTAATGTTTTCAATGCTATTCGTACATAAGAAAATTTTAAAGATAGGTAGTATATAGGTAGGTAACATTTATTTAAAAGATACTCAACGTACATTACAGATTAATTCGTTACTTGTAAAACGTCAATGAAATCCCTTATTGTCGTAGAATAAAAATGTATTAAGTACTTGCATATGTGTTGTGGGCTGTAATAATATGACAATAAAAATACTTACGCTTAAGTTTAAACTTGTTGGATGGACTGTACGTATTGTAAATCGTCAGAAAAGAAGCGAAGCATTGTGAGCACGTGTGAGCGTGGTAGTTTCAGTTCGCACTAGATACCGACTTCGCAATGTAATGTAAAATTGCTTAAAATATTATCGCGACAGCCGCGTCTTCGTAAACGTAATTGGGTAAATAATAAATAATTGATCGATGTCATTGTTATCGTGAGTGAAAACTTTCGACCAGCTGCTAAGTAATATTGAAAATTTGACACGAATACGCCGATGTCGCGAAGCTCGCTGTGTCAGTGGAACAACGATACATATTTTATAGGGAACGTTTTCCGTTTCGTGTTCGAAGGCAATAAAATCGATTGAAAATTACACTTATTACGGTTAAAACTTACCATGTGCCTACTGTATGAAGTGCCGACATTTTTGTGCTCGCAAATTTATTGGATACCTAACATACCTAAATTATTGTCATTTACAATGATAATTTTATACAAATAGTGTCAAAAAATTCGTCCTGAAAACAATATAGGTACATATTGTATATGCGTTACAATTAAAATTGTTAAGTTTGGAAAGGAAAAAATGACAAGAATTACTTATTTACTGGCCTATTTTTAATACAACATGCAATCATTTCAAAGACAACTTATAGTACAAAAGTAAACGATGCGACGTCGTAAGAACTCTTGTTTAATGCTATGACGACTGAGAGGAAATATGGGCGTGATGCAGAAGTAATAAAGAGAAACGGTCTGTACGTGCATTACAGCCTACCTAAAGGTAACAGCATGCTTATTTTTAACTCGTAGGGTTTATTAAAACATATTTCCTAAAGTCGACTGTAATAATACTATGACTATTCGCAAAGCAAGATCTCTTGCAATCGTGTTTTTTTATTTGTAAGATAGATAGTAGCAGACTCTCTAAAACAAGGGCCGTTGCCTTATATCTCTGAAGGACAGTAACGCACTGTAAATAGTAATCCTGTTAATAGGTACTAAAAGTGCCTAAAAAAAATATTATACTTAATGGCAACACGGAGTTGCTCTTCAGGCAATTAAGTGTTGGGAATATGAATGAAAAACAAAAAATCTATCCCAGCTTATGAAGATACAAAATGTTAACGATTATAGACAACTATTTTTCATTGCGAATTACAAGGTGCTGTTCTTAAACAATACATTCTTAGCATAGAAGAAAAAAATGTTTTTGCTTTTGATATAAAGTTTAAATGTGTTGTCAGTATAATCTAGTTCTGCCGGGCAATAATATCGTGTTGGCGGACGAAGGGCAGGCCTCGCCCGTCCGCTGCTCGCGTGCCCGCCACAAATGCGCCATGACATTCTACCCGTGCATGCCCAATTTCTCTTTTGATTGAAAAAATAAAGGCTTGTATTTTTTACGATTAGCGTAAAAGTCTACACCTTGAATGTATACACATATGTATATTCAACATAAATATTCACACTCCGCTTGAATTCGGAAGCGATCATGATTTCACATGTTTGGTACTAGAAAAACGATGTGTCAAATTAAGCAGTAAGTATCAAATGTTGTGCAGTCCAAACTGGCAGGCGGTATTTTCGTAAAGTTTTTCGTTTTTTTGTCATATTTTTTCTATCCATCAAAGTGGTGAGTGGTCATCTTGGTAATTATTTGTGAGCAAACGCCTGGAATTGTTGAAATGTTACAAGAAAATCCTGTTGTCACCGCTAATATTGATAATGACAACCATCTTACCAGTCTACTCTTAAAGTGCGCGTAACGAAATTTCCACTGTCTCTACTAACGTTGAAATATTAAAAATGAATATACCTAAGAAATTATCAGCAAACACGTACAGAACGGATGTAAACAGCAAACATGTTAACAGCAGATAGTAAATGATAGGGGTCTTAATGACCCGCACGCGAAGATACGCCAGAACGAATACTAGTAGAACTAAACAAACCGTAGACAGCAATATAATTTTTCTATTTATATCCACTTACCTACTGTAACCCTAGCTCTATTCTATATATATATATATATATACGTATTTTATATTGTAAACTATTGGAAATTAAGCACAATTAGACTATCGCCTACTAAGTTATAACTTTTCTAACTCCAAAACATACAGAAACGAACTCGCATGAACCTACTCTTGTCAAGCTGAATAATGTATACACGACCTGAACCGATCGAAATTGCATTTTAAAAATTCAAAAGTCAAATTGTATCGCCTGACTGCCTCGCTTATACACTGACTGCTCCAGTCGGCTAATATTTGCGTAAAGGCAACTACAACTTTGTAACAGCACGCCGCCATCTTGTTTGATAAAATAATCATAAAATGGATGCTTTGATTAATGATTTTATACTTATAGTCTGATATTCGTCCCAACTAGCGTACAATGCTTGTGTAATGGGGTGTAATAAAGTTTATTATTCTTCAATAATAAAATTGAAACCTTAAACGAGTTTAACTGAAAACTGATTTTAATGTTAAACATGTTACATTGAAATCGGTTTTTAACATACAGTAAAATGACAGTAATCATGAACATGCGTTTTAATATTATACATACATAAATCACCCTCAATAATGGCTAAGGGTAAAAGTAATGAATCCAGCTTACAGATCTGTAGACTTCTCCAAAGTGCGTAAAGTGCGTAAAATCACCACTTAACAAGCGTAATAGACTATAGCCCTAAACCTTTTCATTACTACAAAGACCCGTGTTAAACAGCCAACCAATAAAAGGGTTATAATAATCCAAAATGTAATTACGTTTCTGTGTTACGCAAATCTCGGAAATTAGTATAACCACACTATTACCTTTAGTAGTAGGTAATTCATAACCTCTGACAAACACCAAGTTCGTGCTACAATCAAAATGTCAAATATAAATCATACACAAATTTTAACTAACTAGTTGCTCATTACGAAGGTTATAATAATTCATTTACGTTATAATATAGAAAAAAAACTTCCAAACAGCAGTGACGGGCGCGTGGTTTAAACTTCAGCCTCCTATACCATCGCCTAGGGTTCGAATCCGCGCAAACACCTCTAGATTCACTAACTTCCTAAACTGTGTGCATTTTCAAGATTGAATTATAATAATAACTGGCACAATTCCATACATAGCTATCTGATTTCAAGCTAGGCAACTAAATGTCTGTGTTATGGTCACCGGACAGCTGATACACATACATATATACATATTATGTATTACATACAAAATGTAATTACACGCAGACAGAGAAAAAACTAATTTCGTCATCACACAAATGTTTGCCTTGGCTGGGAAACAACCTACGACCTCCGATTTAGCAGTCATGTCAGTACATTTTAATTACCACAAACATATTATTATACATTGTCAACATTTTTTATGCTTTCAGGTAATTAGTTCAGCAACTTTGTGATAATTATAACTCGTACGTTACCGGCAAATTACTGTTTCATTGTTTTGGCAACCGTGCGAGTATGTGAGGCATTAAGGCATATAATGATTATTACGATAAAAACCATGCAAATTGAAGTAGACGTAATAAATTAGCATAAAAATTCATGCAAGTGCCATTCTTATAAGGTTGTCAAACATACACTTGGCGGCATGCAATGTAATGTTAAAACATTTTTCCTTCAGCTCAGATGAATCTTAATCGTGATCCGGAAACGATATCGTAAATTGAGGTTATGTTTATTTCTAATTAAGCACGAACCCAATTGGACAATTGTCATGTAGCTTTGTTGTCAATATATTATTTCACCTACATTGTTTTAATAATGTTGTTTTTGTCAAATCGTTCTATAAAACCAAAGACTCCGTTGACTGATAATGTCACTAGGCAATAAGTGTACTTAGACTGCACCTCATTTACCATCAGGTGAGTTCGCCTATTGCACAATGTAAAACAAAGTCCGTCCTACATACAGCCTCTTAGCTTCAGGTGTTATAATAAAGTAATTAAATAAAAATATTGTACTAACCTTCAGAATGCTAAGTACAATGGTACGTAACTCGCCACGTAAGTACTTCAAATATAGAATTAAAATAATAATGCTGATAATTCACGATAGCTTTTTCAATACTGTTTCGCGCTGAAAAAGAAATGCAAGTTCAGGTCCACGTGAGCTAAAAGGTCAGATGTCGCGATAGCCGGTAACGCAAGCCGGCTGTTAAGGCGTAAATCCTGTAATCTACCGCGAAGTAGCCATCTACATGCAACCAATCGAAACAGGGTGATTGATGGCTGATTTGAAAAAAAGAACTTTTGTTTTTACAGTTTATTTATCTAAAATAATAGTACAAAGAGGAAAGATTTGATTGTTTGTTTGCATTGAATAGGCTCTGAAACTACCGGACCGATTTGAAAATTTCTTTCACTATCAGAATGTGTGGAAAAAAATCCAAAAAAACTTATTATATCGCGTACGCTGCGAAAATTTTCGACATTAGAGCAAACTGATGTACTACCGTCCGCGGCGGGGACGGGCCGCTAGTATTTAATAAACTCACAGATATGAATGATGATTGTCTTAGAATGTTATCGTAAGACGAATCACTACATTGTGGAATTATATGACTTGATTAGCACAGATATCGACAATCCATTGTTATTTCTGTAAATGGGTTTTGAGACTTCGCTTTCTTCTTGTTAGTACTCATTTGAAAATCTCTATCTAAGACGTCCTACATACTTTCTCATTCCTCATACAGGATACGCTAGCTTTCCAGCGACACCTTAATTGCCGCAACGCAGCAGTGCTTGTGATTATGTCATTGTCTGAAGCTATTGTTGACACCATCAAATTTCCATTTGAGTTCTATAAAGCAACAATGGATCTATCTGTAATCAACTTCATTAGAAACTTCTGTCACATTGTACAAGTCAAACCCGAAGCTCTCCGCACATTAGACCGCCACTGGCAGCCGCGCTGATCACTGTTTCACGGGGTTGTCAGTGGTAGATTTGACTGATGGAGTCAGTTGTTTGTTTGCCTGTTTTTAAAACAATATTTTCATATTGATCATTGGTGAGAATTTAAGCTAAATTTGGCAACACTCTTAAACTGAACACCCTGTAGTTAATCAGTTAATCGCTAGCCGACCGATCGGATAAGTAGGATACAAGCGTCTACGAACTGGAACCCGTGTCCACTCTGTCATTGGCTCTGTTATGTGATACTGTGACATTCATTCGCGCCAACATATTATGTCACTATGTCAAATAAAGTAAGGTCATAACGTATTAATACCTTATGTAAATTAATGTTTCGTAATAACACGATATAGACCTTGAAGCGAATCGACCCGCGTGGCTAATGTAAGTGGTATTAATGCAACCCTTAAATATAACAATGACGTAAATAATATATTTAGCGACAAGATTGCTTATACGCGTGATAGGACGCTATAAGCCGACCCACTACTTGACTCGTGTGCAAATCTATAAATATGTGTATCAGTCCTATCTAACCCTTTGGGCATTCAGTTTGAATATGAGTACCTAGCTAGTACAATAACAGAAAGCTGGCAGGTAAGTTAAATAATTATAAAAAAACCTATAACAATCGTAACAAAATTTTAATATTGACGACCTGATAATGAATAAAACAATTTGAATTTTAATTTGTAACCTCTCTTGTTTCCAACTACCAGTTAGTCTATGGAAGTTTTTCGGCGATTATTTAAAAATAGAATGACTACGCTTAAGTTTTCTGTATACTTCATTACATTGTTATGCTTTACATATCAATTATTGCTATATTTTACATTTCAATTACAACTTTCCTATTGTTTTACTCGTATTTTGTTCTTTTTTTAATGTTATTGTGGCTAATGAGTATGTTTTTTTCTTGTTAACGACTACGATTGATAAGACTACTACGTTTTAAAATTCATTTACCGACGTTCAGTACAATAACGCTGGAGTATTTTCTTCTCCATATTATGGAAAGAGAAAAGCGTCGTGCCTTCAAATAAAGCAGCATTCAATAATACACGCACACGAGTAATAAATACTAAATGACCTACGAAACTGGGACAGATAAAACCTATTAGCTGACCATCGAGCACATTACAATAAACGCTAACTGTATACAACTATATCATTTATTGATTTATATTCCACTGACCCGATCACTAATCCAGAGAATTTGGTTCGTTTCCCATCCATGATAGATGCCTGGGATGAGTGTGTTTTGTGTCTGCGTGTAAAATTATTTACATGATTTAAAAAGTATTATATTATATTGACATTAATATTATACGTAGTTCATGAGATGTCTGATTATCATACAGTCTGCTTAATTTTAGATCAGACTGCCGTGTGTGCAGTTGTCCTATTTCTTAGATTAACCGAGTCTTGTAAATACGTAGTTTTGTATACGTACCGATTATAATGTTTAATATAATATAATCCTCCAAGGACAGTAGTAAAACCATATAAATAATACCTAACCTTATCAATGGCACTCATTAACTCAGGTGACTTGCTCCGTAAAGTCTTGGCATGGCTAAAAGCCGCCAAGTGAAGTGAATTAGCGAAACTCGAACTAAACTAACTGAGAGTGTACCACCGTTGGAAGGCTTTTGTCTTGCATAAGATAAGGATGTGGTAATCCTTGGATGCTAAATGTGATATTTTGTAATTAAAACAAACGGCAAAGTCTTAGTCAAGTTCGCCACTGATAGAGACGCACTTCTAGTGACACATAATGGGAGCTGTGACTTAAGGAAATTTAAAGAACTTGGTATCCGTTAGATTATTCTTCTTGTATTAACAGGGCCGTTAACCAAGCACTTATCTTGCGATCGTTTTGTAGCTATCTGGGCCCTCTTTCATATTCCAATACTCATGATAATTCTGGACAGTATTAGGAGTGATATCATCGGAGCAGCTGCGCAAGTGGGCGCGGGGCGGCGCGGACAGCAGGCTGGAGCGCGCCGTGCTCGCCGGTCACGGGCACCGCCTGCTGGCCGTGGCGGACGCTCTGCCTCTGTCACGACACCTGCACAAATTGATAGCTAAATGTGATTCTTTACACGCCGCTGTGGAAAGAGGCTCTCTGCTGGAGCTCCAGGTAAAAACCACGCGTTTTCTGTGTTCATCGAACTGTGTCTAGGCTTTCTTTAAACCAAATCAAGTTATCGTTTTCGCCGCGTTAATATGTTAGTTTTGATATATTAATCTGTTAAGTGATTGGTACAACCCAAAACCAGCAATATCCAATCTCAACTCTAAATTTCACGAGAATTTTAACTATGACTTACGTAATTAAAAATTTTAGTAACATTGATTCATTTCATTTAAGATTGTCTTATAATTCAAATGTACACGTTTGCGTTGATGTTATCTCATCATATTTTTAGGCAGAATATAAAAAAATATGTATGGATTTCTTCAAAAACTATGTTTTAGGAATTACTAGCATCTGACTACTATCGGAGCAAGTACGTATCGTGTTTCGACCGAGCCGGCGTGGGCTTACTGCACAAAGCGGTGTTCTACAACTACTTGGACATAGCACAGTGGCTCGTGAACAACTATCCGCATCTCGTCCATCTGAGGGACTCGGTGAGTAGATAATTGGACCACAGAATGCAGTATTGTAGACCACTAGACAAAATTGGTCAATCAAATACCGACCCGAGTAATTTTGTTGACTATTTGTTGCATGTTTTGACGTCATTTGAAATACGCTCGAGGATCTAGATTATTATGTTGACTATAGGTATACTCTGTATTGTATTATTCCACTATTGACATAGTCTGTTATGATGATGGGAATATTAAAGACCACAATCTACCAAGTTCGACAATGCCGGGTTGGCAGAGAATTACAAAGAACTCTTACTCGTAATTGTGCGGATTATTCCGGGATGTTTTCCTTCACCCATAGAGAAATTGCTTTTTAATTATTATTTAAAACGTACGTAATATTATAATATCACCTCTACTATTTTATTAAAATCCATTAAATTAAGATGCCTATCTACTTCATGCGCAAAAGGGGCCAATTCTATTCTGTTCTACTCAATCGTATCGTTGTTACCGTTCGATATTTATCTATGTTAAGATGTGATCTAAAAACTAATTTTAGACTATAGACTCGCGTCTGAGTCTAAGCCTTAACCTAATTAGTGAGATGTGATCGACAACGTCGTGTCTATTATGTAAAGGAAGGTCGCACTGCTCTCCACTACACTGCGGCCTGCAGCGACGAGAAAGCAGCAGCGGCGTTGCTGGAGCGGGCGGGCGCGGTGCGCGGCGCGCGGGACGGCGCGGGCCGCACGCTCGCCCACTACCGCGCCGCGCGCACTCTGCTCGCACTGCCCGAGGCCGCCGCCATGCCCGCCCGCCCTAACCCGCCAGGTAAGTGCATGTTTCAAAAGGATAACAAGTTTTTCAAGTGACCTTCTTAACAATGATCACATTTTCAGTTGTTTCAGTAATAACAATACAATAATAGTGTAATAAAGATGATTTTTTTTTGAAGTTTCAAAAGTTTTCTTAGTGCTACTTTAACACGAATCGACGGGCTTAAATTGAAATTTAAAACTGATACGAAGTAAAACAAAAGACTTACATACAAAAATTATATTATATAAAAAGCCGTTTCGGTAAATACTTCTGTTTAGTTATGACAAAAGTTTGAAATTACTATTCTAGCAGTTGTAATAGGAATATCGTGTTTCAAAAGACCTAACCGAGGTTTTAACTAAGATTCGCAATAGATTGACGGTTTATTAAGTATTCCGTAGTAAAGTGCAATAGATAGCGAATTTTTTTTTGCCGTAAGTTAAAAGAAGAGCTCTCTTTAATACGCAATTGCTGCTTATTCAAACGTGTCAATCAGTGGCAGTCTATTGAATTAGCTGTCAGCCTCATTCCGAGGGTCTCGGAATCATTCTAACACGCGTCTTTAACGTTACGTTTATAAAATTAACTTCACTCGATATCACTTGCTATATACCAGTGCGAAAAAGTGTGAGATAATCTGAACTCTTAATGTTATCCACAATGCTCTATAAGGTGTATGAAGTCTACCAATCCGGCCCTTAACCGGCGTGGTAAATACGGCCTTAAACCTTATGCGAGGAGACACGTGTCCAACAGTGGAACGTACAAGCTTGAAACAATGAGTAGCTCAGCGAAGCGATGGATATGTTTACATATATTTGATGTTATTATTAACCACATTATTATTATATAATTATTATATTAATATATTATTATTAAATCCCGCTTATATATTAGGGTTCCCAAAATGTGCGCCGCGAATTGAAAAACTTTGGGAACCATTGGCGGCTATGATACATATACATATGTTGTTCATAATAATATTGATATATTTGAATTTAATGAATTATAAAAAGTAATCGTGCCCTGTAAAGAAATATCAATACCTCCTCGTAAATAAATAAATAAATAAATAGTAAATGGACTCTCTGTCTTAAACTCAACTAAGTGTGAGTAAGATAACGGGTTACTACTACACAATTGTCATTACACAATAGGCAGCTACTACCAATACTACAGTTACCATCACAAACAAAACCGGACAACATCGATTCCAGCATACATGTGCCAGCGTAGAACATTCGAGAATATTGTAGAACTTCTCCAGTTGGGTGCGGCCCATAACGGGGTGACGCCCAGTCGTAGGACTAAAATAGTTAGCAGTAATTTTATAGTAATATTTAAATATTTATTGAGCTGAAAATACTTGACAGGTCAAATATTTGAACATATACAAAATACAGTAGAGAACGATATTTGCAATTCAAATTATTGTTCATAAAACTTTCTGACCCATTAATAATTGACCTGTTTTCCACGACGAAGTTAGTGTTATTCTTATTAGCATATTGTGTAATCAAGAATTTGAAGCTGTTCATTTGATTTATTGCTTTGTGTATTAAGACAGGACTCGACCCTTCTACCGCATGACGTCAATTTGTAAATATTAACTTAGTTTTTAGAACAATTAATTACCTGATTGCATAAAGTCGTAAGTAATGACACTGTAGCTCTAAATCAGCAAAGATTCCCTTTGAAGCCGTAATGCCAAACTCTTATATCGTAATAGAGTTAGGGATCCCTACATACACTTAGCAACTTTTTTTCGACCTCTTTATTGCTTCACTGGTGGTCCGGGTCTCCTCTCATACTGAGAGGGATTTAGGCCATAGTCTACCACGCTGGCCAGATGCGGATTGGTAGAGTAGAGTTTAGTAACTTATGATATTTAATTGATAAATAAATTTGCTTCACAATTTCTAAGCTCGTAATCATCTTAGCCTTAATTCTTCGTTAATATATCGCGTATAATATAAGTTTTTTTTTCAATCTGACTAGCAGTAGCTCCAAAGATAAGCCGGTCCAACGAAATCAATAATGTTCAACTCTGTTTATATGTATAAGTATACAATAATTACATTCGATGTGACATAATCAAAATTACCGTTATCTTTTTAATTTCCATATCTACTGATTTATGAATCATAACCACCACGTATGTCCGTTTTATAGTTATTCTGTCACTGCACGTGATACTGTTTATTGTTAAGTGCATCGATGCTATCGCTAGTGCCATGATACCCTGAGCTTCTGTCCGTGTGGATATTTCAGAGAATTTCAGTGGCGTGTAGATAAAGGCTTGGCTCTAGGTGGGGTTGTAATGTTGCGTGGTCATGAATATTTATATTTATGGCAGCCTTTCTACGTCGAAGCGATGCCCCACCCGTTATTACGCTCTAATTTAGCTATCTGAAAATACCTTTCAACGTCACGTAGCCGCCTAACATTGTAACTTAAACGCCTGTCATGCGGACACTGGCCGACATTACTAAATTAAATATGGAACTATGAAACCGGCAATATTGACGATTTTAATGTTTAATCTGTAATTTTGTACAGATTATTGTAGGGTTCAGGTTTTTTGTATTCCAGATGAACATTCACTATTCCATTCCAGTTCCTCATGACGCAATTTTTTGCTTTAGTTTTCAGTAGTACTTCGCAAATAAATAATTGAATAAAATTATTATTTTGTTTATTAATTATATTTATTTAAATAGACGATAAATTTTGTACTGTGATGAGAATAGTTATAAAAATTTCGTAGCAGAAATCTTTCTGCATAGTACCCTTGAAGTCAGCTAAGTCTAAAGCCTAGACACGCCGCAACTCTAAAGCCTAGACAGGCAATAACTGTCATCTTGACCGATACTATTCCATAAACTATTTTTAGAATTTATACAATTCATTAATCAATGTTCTGAACACCTAATAACGCTTGAAACGATCCTTATCCGTCGAATATATTTCGTTCAGAAGTGTTTTGGAAAGTTGCCGTTATGCTAATCTCGGTAACGACTTGAGTCAACACGCCAACCTGTTGCTCCTTCGCATGATCTAAAGTTTCCGACTCCCCATAAAACGCTACAACAGACTGTTCAGCCAAAAAATATATCATGAAATTAAAAACAATCTTCCTTTCAAGGTTAACCGAGCAATTATTTAACAAGCTATTTTAAGTTTTTTATTCGTCTACTTATTTCACGTGACCGTAAATAATAATAAAAATAAAAATTACAAGGAACAATAAACATCTGATTTCAAGTTTATTAAAATTTTGAGGTAGCAAACTGTTTTCTTTTTTTTATTATTATATACCTAACACGAACTCGTCTAATAAAAAGCGTTCTGAACTAGAAAAGCCTATTTACACTTGCTTCCGAGAGCCTTTAATATTATTTGTCGCAGAATACAAATGTTGACCTGCGGAACATTAACATGCCCTTCGAAGCACTTTATTACGGTTAATTTAAAAGTTGCTGGAAATGTATCTTTCCATACTTGCATACTTTAATTCGATGTTATGGTTCGATTTACGTTTAATCCGATCTTAAAATCAATAGTTGTCTTCACCAATAACCAAATGCTATAGTTTATGTCAGTCCCAGTAGCTTAAAGCCGTTATAAAGTCCTTTGGCTTCGCTAACTAAGAGTCTATTAGCACCTAACGTCTGTATTAGTTACTAAGCCCGTGTGAAAGTTCGTGGTAATTGGGCTTACAACTTTTGTACCAAACAACCTACATAGAAGTTAGAACAATAACAGTCAATCAACCTAATGAACCCACCGACCTGTCAATACAACCCTAATGGACGTCGTATGAAGCACACGTTTGAAGCCGACGCCGTCGACCCGGTTGTATCGATCGACGATGCTCCATTAAACATTAAAATGCTGTCTGTAGCCTGTCGCCTCCGCCGGCTGAATAATATAAAATCGACCTTGACACATGACTGATAAATTCCATCGACATTACTGTTCTGTTAAAATTAATAGTAAATGTACATAGAAATTGCTTTTATTTTTTTATTTAGTTATATACCCACTATGGGTCGATATGTAGCTTTTATTATTTATAACCGGCACCCTCCCGGCTAATATACAGCTAACTGTAATTGGACGAGGTCACATTATGTATAAAAATAATCGATTTAAATAAATGCTGAAGCTTCCACAACTCAAATTCACATTCACATTCAAACAATTACACTAAGTTTATATATATTTTATATTTTCTCTGTATTTACTTAAAAATAACGGCCTCCT
>DWDX01000362.1:0-28669 GCA_018245675.1 Agara michaeli
AAACGGGGAAAATTATTCATCCTTGAGGGCTTCCGTTGCGTGCGCTGCGAAAACGGTTCAAGATACCAAAAATATATATATGAAAGAATTATTCCTCTTGAAATGATCTAAAAAAATGTCCGCGACGGTATATGTCTATTTTTCAAGATTAACTCACTAGAACCGTTTTTATGGTAATCAAATTTCGGTCGAATCATTTATATGGCAGAACGACGTTTGCAGATTCAGCTAGTATGTCATAACCGTGACCAGGGAAAATGTTTACTGACATTATGACATTAAGTACTTATGTATTGTACTTGCGTACCTACTTGTGCCTTTTTTAAATAATACGGTTATCCTCATACTAATTTAAGTTTAACACGTGTGATACCTTCCAAGCGCTGGGAGGTAGCAATGGTATATGAACTCTGTGTTAAATGAGATTGGATACAAACCAGTGCTTTATAGGTATCGGTATCTGCGGCCGAACTTGATCAGGATATAAGAAGAGTTAGATCGTCTAGACTATATGAGACTGTATGAGACTGACTATGACTATATGAGAGTGTTGGTATTAGGTGTTAATAAGATTATTAGGTAATTTGTATATTTTAGTACCTTAGTACAGATGGTAATAATTAGTAACTATCAGCTGTTCTAATCAAGAGTTAATCACAAACGCCTCGCGACTCTTGAGGTCTCAAACCAAACCCGTCAGACCCAAGGACAAATTATTTTAATAAGATCTGTTATTTATTTATAATGAAAACCAATATTATTTGTATAATGGTTAGTTAGTATTATTTGTATAAGGAGGCTTCTACCAATTTCAACATTCCTGGTACTTACTTTGATATCCGAAATAGAATAATAGCCAGCGATATTTAATATAATCAAGAAATCTAGCTATGTATATCTTATCGTTATCATTTATCACAGAGAATCCATCAAAGTTTTATCAATAAAGAAGACTGACTGTCGCGAATACGAAAAACTGCTTTGATCTTAAATGTTTATCTTGAGATTAAGCGATATTGGATTAAAAATGTATTTTGTTTAAACAACATTTATTTTACTGTGTAAATAATCGCCATCGAACTACGAGTATTTGACGAATGAATACAAATGGCGCATATAAGAAATTCAATACATATACTTACCAATGTTCTAAAAATGCCACCGGTTCGAAACGCATGGGATTTTTCTATGTGACCAAAGTCACTATTGTTGTATTAACTACGTAATATAATGCTTACGCATACATGTGATTTAGTACAATTTATCTTGAACAATAACTTATTACAATAGTCATAAAGTTTTCAACACACCTGCACAAACACGGCGGATGAAAAGGAATCGCATTTATTTTATTGTTACTCGTGTGAAGCTTATGGAACCACTCGTAGTAATCTTAAGTGCGTGGTATTAATAATACTTAAATGTATTCCAAGGTAAATACCTTAACCATATAGTATACTAATTTACCGTTAAAAATAATAATAATTCGTTCAAAACAAAATCTATAAATTGCCGAAGAGTTACCTATCTATGCGCTCCAAATCATGCAGTCTTTTACGGAAAACAAAATATTTGATAAACTTACTTAAAATATATAACATTATTGCACATTAATTTGAAAAACAAGCAAAAAGTAAGGCCGGGCATAAATAAAAACAAATATTAAAAAAATGTGTCATATTCCTAACGCTATGTCTGGTAGCACAAACTTTATATAAAATTAATTGTTACGAATGGATCTGGTTCTGTTATCTGCCTATTGTTTTCGATGATGTATTATATGTTTCGATACTTTCGATTGAAATAAAACCCGCAATTTCCTTTATAAGCGAGCGAGATCGAGTTCATTCATGCAGTGTCTTGATGTCTTCGAAGTAAGATTGAAAATTGGCGACAATTCAACTAATTCTGGAACGATACACAGAGTAGGTAATTAACGCCTAGATGCTTGCTTTTCTGCACTCTGTTCTGTCGCTTTCTTTGCAAAAATCTGTATTTTCATAATAATATAAAAATGTCATTTAATTTATGTCGTGCACATTAATATTGATGTTTTTGAATAATGGACACGTTTTATGCTTAAGTTATGCTCTAAAATACCTATATTATCTGATGGATGTTAATATCTAATAGGAATGATATAAAACTTATCTAACACCCACCATTACAACTATGTATTTAGCTATTTAGTTATACCTAAAATACATAATGGGTTCTACACGGAAAGATGCAAATGGTTAGATAATTTAAATAATTATGTACAAAATTTGACTTTTAGCATTTATCTTATCTATAATCAGTTTATAACACGAACTTGTTAAAAGGTCGATGATAATAACGTTGACATTTTATGTGTATATTACGATTTTTGTTCTGAATACTTTGTTCGTAATAGTTAGGTAGGTACCTCCTTTAATTTTATTTTTAAACTCTCGCTCCTGCATGCCATTACATAGTTAATAGCGTTGTATGTATTATGTAGGATATGTAGGAAATAATAAGATTTCATTACAGAAGTTATAGTGGGATCCTACTGGTAAACAATATAAAGCAAGTTACGCCCGTTTTAATAATTCAGCCCCACAAACAGAAAGACCATTCACCTGATGGTAACTGGTCACCGTCGTGAATGCGTTGCAGGCTTTGGAGAAAAGCTCTTTTTGTGCCTGTCTTAAAGAGCTCCATGACATAACGCTGCGGGAATATCTCAGAAGGAACAAGGAATTTCATTCCACATTTTGCACGGGCGTGTTAAAAACGACCCCTTAAATAAGTTGTCTAAGTTATAAGCGTTTCCGTATTCCGCAGGTCTCGTCTTCGATACGTAACTGTCTTTATATTGGTCTTTTTTAATAAACCGAGTCCAAACTAGTCCACACTATACCAACAAAAAATACCAATTATTTGGTCAGTATAAAAGAAAAATATTACCGATATCAATTAGGAGATAAAAAATATTACGTGTGTTAATTACCGTCGATCAAGTCGGTTACTACAACTAATTGTACCATACAGTTAATTGAAACATTTGAATAATAACACGCAATTATAAGATAAACCTGAAAATAATTCATTTAGGTTAAACTTAGATGTACCTACAAAACTGCATTTGGATCGGATGATGTCTTTTTAATCTTTTCGTTTATGTCGTTAAAATATTAATTCACATAGACGCACATACTTATTGTCTCGCTTATTTCACATAGCGTTGGGCAGAGACTAGGCATGTCAATCGGGTACTTCATACACTGTAATTGATTAATCAATTTTAAGCCTCGCCGCCAATGTTTCACCTAAATACCGTTGGGGCCTATATCCTCCATCGCACCACCATTGTCGACGCTGTTACAAGTAATAATAATAATGCTGTAACAAGTAAAAGTTGCACTTGTATTTTGAAGTATTTGTCTTGCATAAGTACATTTAGCGTTCACTAGATGCTAATAACGTATTGTGTGCATATATAACTTGACCGTTAGTAGGTAGTTTGTTATAAAAATGTGTGATTCATACGAGAAACGTTACTCAATACATAACTGTAAAATTGTTTTCTTGTTTACTTGTGCTCAATACTTGCATACGAAATGTGGACTTTTGCTTTGTAGTTGCGATGACATAACTATTTAGCGCATAAGTGCAATATCTACCACGTAAATACACAACGTTATAAAAAGTGAATTTTTGATACGAATTGCCAAGCATTTGTGTAACGCTTATCCAAATGTGGCAGATGGTAGCAGTCTTTAAATGTCTTCCTGTTCTTTTAAATGTTTCTTGAATTCAACTTTTTTTACCTAAAAGACATTCACCTACTACCAGGTACTACTTACTTTACGGGTAAGTTATAATAACAAATATATATACTTACTAATGCAATAAAACACAGTTGTTAAGATATACATAAGATTATATATTTGAAAATATATCTAAGTAAAATATAAACAAAACTTCAAATAGTAATTATCTGTTAGACAGAGTCCAAATAAAAATGCAAATAAACTGTTAATACAACATTAATAGGTACTCAACCCTTATACACAAATCTGGTGCGTAAAATAACAAATAATATATGTATATGTAACTATATATCACAAATAGAGCATTTTGCTGCCGTGACAAATATGTTTAACACGACTATATAACGATAAGTACCTACATTCCATTCGCTTTCAACGTGAAATGAATACCAATAAATGATGTTAATTTTATGTTATTGTAAACAAAAATGTAAATGAAAGAATTTATCTACCTACTTATTCATAACGGTCAGATTGAAGTGCTTAGCTGCAGTATATAAACAGCTTTCTTTGTATTTCGCTTATTTGAAATTTGATATAAAGTTACTATTGCAGTTTTTACAGCAACTAAATAAAGTTATGCCATTAAAAACCAAATTTTCTTTACACATTACAATGATTTAAAATAAACTACCGTTACGCAATAATTGTACAAAGTGCATACATTTTTAAAATATAACAAAACTATGAAATTAATCTCTAGCAAATACTAACTTAATAACTACAATCGGGCTAACCAATTGATGCATATATTATATACGATTCTATAATTAAAAAGAAATCTTGAGAGACTCATACATTTTAATTTAACGTTAGCCCAAGCTACAATTTTGAATGACTAGTGATAAATTCTGGACATTTTTAAAACATTTTTATATCATCTTCGTATTAAGTACATAAGTATTTTAAAACGTACAAAAATATACCGAAAATGAAATGCTAGTACATCATTGTACTACTAATATATAAATTGTTGTGTAACTCATTACTTTTTTAATCATTCGTTATCTTCACCAAGTAGGCACTTATCATTAACATTTCCGTCTTTTTAGGAATAAGCATTAGCGATTTACCAATTAAAATAATGCATTTTCACTTCTATACAACTGCACGAATATTATTATTACATGAAATAGTTAAAATTGGTAAGAAAATTCTGGTGCTAATCATGCATACATATTATAAAAATGCGTTTTAAATCCACAATGAAAACAGGTATCCTAAAGAAATATCTGTATGATTCTTATAAAGTATATTTATACCATATAAAAATATATCTAATTTAAAATCTCTTATTTGTGATGAACTGTAATATCTACTTACTACTGCAAAATGTTGTGGAACTGTTCCTCGTGAAAATTATTTATTGAACGTTTTCTAGTTATCAGTCAATAATGCTTTGTTTTTTACTCGTATGTGATTATATTTATACACGTAATATTACTCGTTTTAACAATAAAATGATAATAGCTAATTTTATAGTACCGAGACACTTGCAATTGTAAAAAATCCTCAATAATTCATAATACAAATGTCGTAATAATAAGTTGAGACACGATAGTAAAACCGGACAACAAATTATCATGTTGAAACTATTTTGTCATACGAGTTTTAAGCGAGAGGAACGGCCTTGATATTACGGACCTTTGATATAAAATATAATCACACTGTGTATGTTACACTTGGAATGTCTCCGCGGAATTTATAATTATAATCGAAAGTAACTTATTGTAGTTAATCATAATATAAGTATCATTAAAGTTAACCACAAAAGAAAAATCAAAATCGAAATTCTTAAGAATGTTCGGAATTTACCGAATACCGTGAGAATTTAATTGTAAATCATGGTTCAAGTCATATCGTAAATTATTCCACAGTTACAGACTTAGCGAGATTTCGCGGGCAATCGACATTACATCCTCGCAATACAGCTATATGGTAGGCCAGCAACTGCATAGGTATTACGGTGAGAACGCCCTGTAAGCAATCAACCGTTTTCGGTACTTCAAGAACTCTGGAAGCGAGGGAGGTGGTCTCTGTATCACCTTCCTCACAAACAACGATCGGACGACCCTGTCGTGCTGTCACTTGCTGAAGAGCATTCATACATTTTATATAAACGGGATCCCGCATCACTATCATCATGACAGGCATGGAATCATCGATAAGGGCCAGCGGGCCATGTTTCAATTCTCCCGCCATAATTCCCTCGCTGTGCATGTATGTCAACTCTTTCACCTTCAGAGCACCTTCCAAGCAGGTGGCGAAGTTATATCCGCGACCCATAATCAACAAAGATCGTTGACGATACAAATCTTCTGCTAATGATTTGACTTTCTCGTCCAATGCAAGAACTTGACGAATTTTCACATCCAGCTCGTGAAGACCGGCAATGATGTCGGCGCGACGCTTTTGCAAGGATATACGATCCTCACTGATAACTAATGCAAACATGACGAGGGAGACAAACTGTGACGTGTAAGCTTTTGTAGAAGCAACACCGATTTCAGGGCCAGCATTAATGTGGACACCGCAATGCGATTCTCGGCAAATCGAACTGCCCACGGTGTTTGTAATTCCAACAATAAGAGCACCATGTCGTTTACAGTATCTGAGAGCCATAAGTGTGTCTGCAGTTTCTCCTGACTGAGAGATAAAGAAGCATACGTCGTCTCGGAATACTGGAGTGTTTCTGTCCAAGAAATCCGAGGCTAATTCAACCATAACGGGAAGTTCAGTTAACTCCTCAAGTAGCTGTCGAGTTGCCACTGCACTGTGGTAACTTGTGCCGCACCCAATTAACATCAAACGCCTACAACGTTTGATTTCCGGAATGTAATCTTTTATGCCTCCTAGTGTAACAGTACCATCAGCAAAATTGAGACGACCCCTCATTGTGTTAACAATGGACTCCGATTGTTCAAATATTTCTTTCTGCATGAAGTATTCATAATTGCCTTTCATTATTTGTTGCAATTCCAATTTCAAGGTTAAAATCTCCCTTTGATGAGGGTCTGAGCTATTCACTGACATACGGTGAATACTGAGAACACCATCCTTTATATGGGCAACATCATCATCTTCAAAATAAAGCACTCTGTTAGTATGTTCAATAACAGCGGAAGCATCAGAGGCGAAGAAATACTCAACATCCCTCTCCTCTTCGGGCTCGAAGTGGGCATGGCTGTTGACACGAGGTACTGAAGGCACCACACCCCGAGTGGCCTTGTTGTTAGTGTACATAATTGGTACATGATCACTTGATAGACGACGTCTTGTTTTAATTCCAACAAGTAGAGGACTGCCTCTTCTAGTTGCCACACACTCATTTGGGAAGTATCTGGATTTAAAGCATAAAGCGAAAGCTCCTTCAAGTTGCTGTATTACCTGTTCAACTAGCTCTTGGAAACTATAATCCTTGTGTTGATGGTAGATGTGGTGTACCAACTTAGCAATTGCTTCAGTATCTGTTTGAGACTCAAAGATATATCCCTTGTTTTCTAGGAATTTTTTCACTTCTTTGTAGTTGGTTATGATACCGTTATGGATGACAACAAAGGCGTTATCCTCCCCAGAACGCTGTGGGTGGGAGTTCACTGCGCTTGGTTCACCGTGAGTGGCCCAACGAGTGTGGGCGATGCCGCAGTGAGACTCCACAGATTCGTCTACCGCAAGATCGACGCTATGTTCCTGAAGTAATTCTTCGAGCGCGGCTACTTTCCCGCTCCTTTTAACAACCGCTATATCCTTTTGATCGGCAGCATCAACGGCGACGCCTGCCGAGTCATAACCACGGTATTCTAATCGTTTTAATCCATTTACAAGCAATTCCAATATATCTCGTCGGGTCTTCGGCGTAAGGTGATTGATATATGCGAAAATTCCACACATCGTTAACGAAGTAGAACGTTTACGTAGACTCGAGTGCACGAAACCGCAACCGACGAGAGACTGCGATCAACACAGCACACAACTGATATTGAAGGCCTTTGTGTATAACTCCTACCACTAATAAGTTACTTTCACTTACGGCAAAGCACACGTCATCGTGTTTCGTTATCGTAGATACAGCTTGATGGTATCATAAATATCGGCGGGCTACAAGGAAGGAAACCTGTCCCTCACCCAAGAACTAGTATTTGGTGATGTCAACTGTCAATATATGACAGTGTCAAAATTATCAAATAGCAATGGTTGAATGACGTGACAATACCAACGCTATTGAATGTTTTTTTAAATACTCTTTAAGTCTTAGATTTCATCTTTTTGATCACTTATTTATTTACTGCCGTACTATATTTTATTGAATAGTGCCAATAGAGATTTAGTACCCAGCTAACAGAAATCTGTTTTGATTACGCAATTAAATTTTTCTTGTTTTAATTAAGAAGATTTTTATTAAAATAAAGATGTTCACACAGTCTGATGTCATATTTTGCAACATTGTATACTCACATTAATTAAACTAAAAATTTGTTTGTTGACTGGTGGTCTAATAACGGTAAGAAGGTTAATGTAATGCATATTAATATGCAAGTTATTAGCTCGCCAATATATGTAATTAGCTTTTGTTACATAAGAATTTATGTACTTGGAATTAACTTTAATGTTACCAATTTTAATATTACCAATAATTATTAAAAATGTTGAATGATTTTATAATCAGTTTTTATGTCAATAAAGCTGCTAGCGTCAACGAATATTTACAACTACCCTCGAACAATACTTCAGAAACAGAACTACTCCTAACAATTAGTCCAGTTTGTGTTAGTTGCTAATAAACCAAGAATTGATTACTATTGATTATTATTTATAAGGACTGTTGATATCAATATTAGTCTACTTAGTATGGGCGTAGTTAGAATTCGTTAGTATTTATCCTTTTGAAAATTGATCACTGATACGTTCCTACACATAATGACTACAATATTGGCAAACTGGGAAATCAAAGTGAGCTTCTCCCGGTTATATTATTCAGTTTCAGAACTTCACTAAAGGTATTATGTTCGCTTAAATATCTACATTTCAGGTTGCGTCTTCGCTAAAAGTATACTTATTTCCATAAAAAAGTTATAACAATTTCAGTCATCGAAATTCCTTAAGGTACAACCAAATTTTGCAATTTCTCATCGTCTATCCCAACTCACTTCCGTTTTATTAAAGCTGAAATTTAAGAAAGAAAAGCTAGTCGACTTTCGACCTTTTTTAATTACGCACCATCAAATTATTTTTATCTATGGATGACACCGTCAAATATATTTATTTTTTAAATTCGAAATAAATGTTCACCCAAATAATAACACAACATAAATTCGATCATATAATTATTATAGATGCTGAAAACAACAGATTCTCATTGCTGTCTTGCAAAATTTCTTAATACAAACATTATTCTAATAATTCTGTTCACTGTTTAAGGGTCAATTTCGATTAAGCTCTATAATATGATATGAATGAAATAGTTACCTTGGACATGGTTTTGATAAAAAAAAAACATTTGTATCAGTAGCTTCTTTATTGGTTTTATCAGGGTCAAGGTCTTTACAAAATTATTGAAAAAATTACAAAGATACAGTCAGCTTAACACCAGCTTCAAGTATTGTTTGTCCATATCTATGTAAGAATTCTTTACAGGCATCGTTTAAATTGAATATTTAAACCTTTACACGTAAGTATCTAATCCGTACACAAATAAATACTTCGGATAAGTTAGTTTTACTAGGAACAAAAAGTACGTCACTTACACCATACAATTCACAAGGTTCTATCAAAACGTTCATAACGCCATATTTAAACGTATGCTACAATAACTATCGGTCGCCGGTTCAAAACCAACTAACACCATTCAATACATTCCTGATGTTTCCTTTCCTGGAATACCGTCATAATATATATACTATTAGCATCCATATGAAAATAACACTTAAGATCTCTTAGAAAAATTTTTTCATGCCTAATGTTATATCTAAAAGATTTTATCATGATAATTTTAAAATTAACAATTGTCAAAATTACGTAAACGATTAAAAGAGGCACGTCTTCATTAAAGAGGTACTCGGAAACAACAAATACACTTATAAGTAAATTATACAGAGACCTTCATTTTAGTACTCACATAATCATCAGACAATTTAAGACTAAAACTTGGGTCACAAAAAGCAGCAAGACAGAAATAGTTGAATATTTGTAAATGATGTAGGCACTTGTACACGTAGGTGCCCACTATACATATACACCAGAACTTATAATAAAATTCGTGCAGTGAAATGGTTTAAAAATTCAATCTCCATTGCTTTTCCTCCTGAATTCTTTGCGATGAAAAAATAAAACATAACGAGCTATCAAGTAAGGTAACTCAAACTTGGCAAGTAACTTACGACTAAAATAATCACAAAGACAACTTAACACATACGAATAACTAAAACGAATTAACTTTAAGAGTCTATCGTAAAGATAAATGCACGTATTGGGAAAGAGTGAGAGGTTACCAGTGAAGAAGCTCCGAGTGAGGGAGTGCGCTAGGGGATGCACACGGCTACTACACGACACCTTTAATGGGAGTACATTGACGATGAGTGATGCAGCGTAACGGCCGTCTGAGCGGCGAAGGGGGCGGAGGGGACGCGCGGCAAGAGGCTCGGCACGCGGGACGGGGGCACAGGACGACACAGAACATACATTAGAGGGCAGCAATGTGGAAATCTGCCACGGAAACATGGATGCTTCAGAGTGTCTCGAGGAATTGGACTGGACGAGGGCGGGGCAGGGGGAGCGGGAGGTGGAGGGGAGGGCAGGCGCGCGGTTGCAGACGGCGGCTACTGACTGCATTACGTTGCTCGATGTGCCCCGTAGTTATTTTTTCTTTTGGGCTTTTTCGGCAGCTTTTGTAATCTTACCAGTGGTGACCTCCTTGAACGTCACACTCTGTAACGAAACAAAGGACATATAATATTGGAAACACGTGGGTTTCCCGCATCAGAATTCATAAACAAAAAAGTTAAAACTTGAGCGATAAATACCATGATGTAAATTGAATGTATGATTGAATTGAAGCGTTCATTCCTATACTTTGACACATTATAAATCAACACAAAACTAATACAACGAAAGAAAAGAAAAATTAAAATTTCAAAACGTATTTCTTACACGTACATTAAATTAAATTCTTTAATTGGATGTCAAGTGTACATTTCTCGCAGACGAGTAGCGGGCGGTATGCGGGCAACGAGTGTTACCTTGATGACGCCGACGGCGACGGTCTGGCGCATGTCGCGCACGGCGAAGCGGCCGAGCGGCGGGAACTCTTGGAACGACTCCACGCACAGCGCCTTCGTCGGCACCAAAGTTACGATTGCCGCGTCGCCAGACTTTATCGACTTCGGCTCCACCTCCGTGGTCTTGCCTGCGGAAACGCGACACATATCACGGTATATCCGTGTGCACGAAAGAGACGCAAAAGGATCTCTGTCAAATCCAGCTATTTCAGTGTCAGTTTTGTAAAAGGCAGGTAGTGTTTTTAAATATATAAATTAGCAGTTAACAAGATAGTTTCTTTATTAACAGGAAATTAATTAACGAAACTATAAAAAACCCAAACAAAAAGCATACAAGATTTATATCCTGGAGTAATTTGAGCATTTGAAAAGTACCACTTTTTTATGAACAATTATTATATAACAAAATTGCACAAAATAAAAGACAGTCGTTTATCCTTAACATTTAAAAACTAACCTTTTAGCCGTGAACTTTATAAATATCAAATGTTAGACTGAGCTAACAATCAATTCTAAAAATAACGTTTTTTTAAATTCCAACTTCTTGAAAATGAATATTAGAAAGTGTTTGACAATCAAACATTATGCCATTTATTGTCTTTATTAAAATTTTTCGAGACTCTACCAGTTTATGAGTAAAAGTTTTCCTTTATGTTCTAAACAGAAGCCCAAAATTTTATATATTGCCAAGTGTGAGGCAGTTGCAGCTAAATTTAGGGAATCAAATACTTTGGTATATGCCGAGGATAGGGCACGACGGTGCTCATTAGAGCAAGCCTGCATTTAACAGTGGATCAAAACAGTTTTGATGCTGATGGTAATACTAAAAATACATTATTCGACATGTATGTAGAGTAGAGTGAAAGAAGTGTGAGCGTACCGGTACGACGGTCGCACTTCTCCTTGATCTCGGCGAACTTGCAGGCGATGTGCGCGGTGTGGCAGTCCAGCACGGGCGTGTACCCGTTGCTGATTTGACCCGGATGGTTCAACACGATCACCTGGACCCGCAATCGTTGCAACAATTACAATTATATACCGTCACGCGTCATTCTATTATTACTATTCCCCAAAAGTGCCCAAAAGATATGTCTAGAAAATAAGAAAGTGTCAAATGTAAAATTTTATACCCAAAAAGTACCGAGAAAAATTGAAAAATAATAATTTAAAAGAATATTCATTTAGGTACTTAAAGGTAATCTAGATGAAGTTCATAAATAATGTAATCGGATATTGATGTTTGAGTAACAAGAAATAAGCTGCACGCATTAATTTATTAAGTACTTCACGCAGATATCACAAACACCGTAATTCAATATTCCATATAACTCGATAACGGTCATCTAATCAATACAATATCTGTTTTTCATTGTACCGGAAACGATATAACTCAAAACTTGAATTTGTGTCAAATGATTTCTTATCGCAACATTTTTTTGGAAATAATTATTATACTTTTCGAATATGCAGAATTAATTTTATCGCTCATTCACGAGAATCGTCGTTTATCAGTGGCGACTTCAATATTGTGGTAAACAATCAATCCAATCGATATCCTTTTATTACGCTCAATGATTATAATTATTTTTCAATACGTATTACTTGGAAATTGTATAACATTTAAAATACAGTTTTACAAGAAGCATTTGCTGCACCGGTCGTATTTGTTCGATTGAGGTTTTTTTCTAATATTTGAAATAGGCTAGCATTTGGCCACGATTTCACCCGATGGTTAGCGATAACGTGGCTTACGGTGTAGCGCGTTTGACTATACATTACCTGAGCAGTGAAGTCAGCGGCGCCCTTTGGCGGAGAGTTCTTGGAGTCGCCGGCCACGTAACCGCGGCGCAGCTCCTTCACTGATACGTTCTACAATACATAACACATTAATGTCATTAACTAATACCAATATTCCAATTCTCTGTTCAGTGTCCGAAGCTGAATTAAGTCTCTTAGTCATTAACAAAAATTCAATTTTTTAACAACTGTCTTAATAGTGTGCATATTAAAAGTCTTTAGATGAACTTGAATGTGTATGAAGAATTCCTTTTTTAAAGGATCTAATTCTGTAAATTCGGGCTGTTTTCAATTGACGATAAAATTATTCCTGTATCTGCCAGAAGTCGAGATTGTCGTGTCGTAGTCTTAAAGACACTCCGTTTCTCCACAAATCCAATTACATGTTTGTGTGTATATTCAGTGTAACCTTGACGTTGAAGCCCACGTTGTCGCCGGGCATGGCTTCTTGCAGAGCCTCGTGATGCATCTCCACCGACTTCACCTCGGTGGTGATGGCGGCCGGGGCGAACACCACAACCATACCTATTTCAACCGGAAATAAATAACTTATTTTATTTGAAGGTATAATAATGATATGTTATATTTTTTTATAATATGAAAGAGAAATAAAATACCGGGCTTCAGCACACCAGTCTCAACTCGTCCTACGGGCACAGTTCCTATGCCTCCTATCTTGTATACGTCCTGAAGAGGCAGGCGAAGCGGTTTCTCCGTGGGACGGGAAGGAGGTTGGATCGCGTCCAGGGCCTGCAACGTTACACATTACGCTCACTCCTGTCCTCCATTGTCGACATTTCGGTATATTTTTCAAAATGTCAGTGCTCTGTAACCTCGATCAGGGTCTTCCCTTCGATCTTGCCCTCCTTGCGCTCAATGGTCCACCCCTTGAACCAGGGCATCTTGTCCGAGGGCTCGAGCATGTTGTCGCCGTGCCAGCCGGAGATGGGCACGAACGCCACGGTCGCTGGGTTATATCCTGCCGGGGACGACGCGTTTCCGATAAGTTTTAACTAAACATGGCCAACATTACGTAGCACTGCGCCACTTCAGTTCAACGCCAAGTTGGTTGGTTATGTAATCGCGTGCAATATTGGAGAACTTGTGAGAACCTATTCGTGTTTAGGTCACAACAAAGCAAAGTCAAAACAATTTGGGCATCCTTTTTTATACATTTGCGAGAAGACAATGATTTCAATGCGTTCCCTTAAGACACACTTGTTTTAAATAAAACTGACCAATTTTTTTGATGTAGGAGGACACTTCCTTCTTGATCTCCTCGTAGCGGGCCTCGTGGTAGGGCGGCTCGGTGGAGTCCATCTTGTTGACGCCCACGACGAGCTGCTTGACGCCGAGGGTGAACGCGAGCAGAGCGTGCTCGCGAGTCTGCCCGTTCTTACTGATGCCGGCTTCGAACTCGCCCGTGCCGGCGGCCACGATCAGCACAGCGCAGTCGGCCTAATACATTTAATCACCTTCACTATGAGATAATAGGATAAGAAAATAAAAAACATTTATTGGACCAGATATTGAGATTTAGATTAGAGAGTGCCGAATGTACGTGTCATAGTTATAGTCGGGTAGTTAAATGTCATCGGAAACGTTGAATGCTATGCCAATCATGAAGACAGACGAATACTAGAGTTGATACGTAATAATAAAATGTTATTCTGCCTTGCCTGCGATGTTCCGGTAATCATGTTCTTGATGAAGTCCCTGTGGCCGGGCGCATCGATGATTGTAACGTAATATTTCGCGGTCTCGAACTTCCACAGAGCGATATCGATGGTGATGCCGCGTTCACGTTCCGCTTTTAACTTATCCAGCACCTAATACAAAATATACACTCCCTGTATAAATCTATAGGGTAAGTATCGATACAATAGCTCGTCCTTGCTATACTACATACCCAAGCATATTTAAAAGAGCCTTTGCCCATCTCCTGGGCTTCCTTCTCAAACTTCTCGATGGTACGTTTGTCGATACCGCCGCATTTGTATATGAGGTGACCTGTGGTAGTGGATTTGCCAGAATCGACGTGTCCAATCACCACGATGTTGATATGAGTCTTTTCTTTTCCCATCTTGGATGTCTCAAGCAAACGAAGTACGGGATATCAAGGAGAAAATCTGTTTAACGAAACAAAGCACTCTCATTACTTGTTTTGCCAGTACACTTGTTTCGTCATCGATAAACAAATAGAACATCAAAATAAGCACCATTTTCTGTTTACCTAAAGTAACCTTACATAACATAATGTTTAAGCGTTGTTAAATTCTACACTTGATTAATAAACGCTTAGTACGTATCGACCCATTCTTATTGTTAGGAATCCCAAAAGACTGAAATGAAATCGCCACGTAAGTTCGGCAGACCTCCCATGATTATATCGGCTTCAATGTTATCGTTCCAACTAAGTTGTCGCAGATATGAGGGAAAATCCTCCGATATATTCTAAACAGATGTCCACTCACTTGGTATGTTTTAAGTTTTTTCTAGGTTTCTTTGTCTACAAAGGTTTCTTGGATATTTATCGAAATCACTTACTCGGAAGAGGAACAATGAGTAAATATTAATAAGGAACGAATTACGCAGATCAAAACGTTCAAATGCAGTTCAGCAAGAGGCATCGATTAAACAAACAGCTGAAATCCGGGACGATAAGTTCGAGCGTGCGCACAGGACGTTCGGGACATCAATACAGCTAACCTGCTTCCAAATATAGCCTACATATCATCATTATGTGTTGTCACCCACGCCTATTGGAAACAAATGAAAAACTTACAAAAAAAAATCATCATCATTAGATCATCGGTCATACTAACTTAAAATAACTCACTGTCTACAGATTTTTTACGTCTCACCGAATAGACATCATAAGACAAACGTAGAACAACTTGCAATTATATTATCTGATACATTGAAAGAAAGGCTCGCTAATAACTCCACGTGAGGACAGTCACATCGATGATCATAATAATAGTGCGCGGAGTGCATTCAATCTAAAATTAGCGAAACCTAGCTTTAGATAGATTTATACGGACGTATTTGCAAATGACATGCTTTAGCTTGCAGAATTAGAAATTGCGTGTCGCACTATGAAATAGGTACGTGGCATGCCATGTGTCCAGCGCACATGTACCGGTGTGATCTCCACCGCGTCCATCTTGTGTTTGTTATATTAATATTATGTCAATGTGATAAACTACAACCTGTAATTATAATACAAGCTACGTAATTTAATGACATCCTATACCGATATAATAGCCAATTTTTCATAAACGGCAGTCATCAAAAGTCAATAATTATGGTTCGATTTTTGATTTAGAATCCTTGTCAAAATACTGAAAACTAGTGTCACACATTACAAAATTAATGCAAAATCGTAATGAATGTTTCACTACAAAAATATAATCCACTAATTGATTATTTTGTTACGTATGTCGAATAATAATAGAATATCATGTTAAAATGGATGATATATAGCGTAACCCGTTGGTTTTTGCAGTAAAATTTGAGCATTCGTTGCACATATAATTATAAAGCAATAAATAATGTTATTATCCTGTCTTTTCTTTCTATATACTAATAGAAATTGCGTAATTTATAATATGCTACCGGCAAACTAAATAAAAGCAAACACTTACTTTCGAGTGAATTCCTCATAAGGATAACTTAAATCATAAATAAGAATAAAGAAGGGACTTACCGAGTGCCTTTCACGTTGTGAAATACAGAATTTATCTGGAATTCTGATAAAAACTCACCTTTCCAGAGCTGCAGTCACGAATTTTCAGAGCTGATTTTAGGCATGCGCAGTAGATACTTCACCCGGGAAATGCAATCAATAAAATCAAATACTGCTTTTTAAAATTATAGACGTACTTTTTAACAACTTTTCACCTTCTTATAAATTGTATAATAATTATGATTTCTATTTCTTTATGCTTTGTTTTAAATAAACATATTATGCATAAATAGTCCTTAAGCGTTGTCTAGAAGAAAACCGGAAGTACGTCTGTAGTTTTTCTTTCTATAAGTGTGCATTATTGTCAACATTTTTAACAAAGTCATTATAAATTTAAAATAATAATATAATGTACGTAATAGTATAATGTAAGTAAACGTTAAAAACTGGCCAACAAAAAAATTTTAAACGACACTTTAACATTAAGCATAACTATATTTTGTACTAAAAACGATTTATTTCTAATTCTAAATTGTCTTTGTAAATTAACTAAGTTCAGATAAAAACATTTGAACCTTCGGAATCTGATACAATGGCTAATGATATTCTCCAGCTCCAGGGGATAATTTAATCAGAGAATTGTATGACATGTTGATTTTTTAAACCTGGTAAAAAACCCTTGATCTCACTTTATGATATGATTTAGCATGATAAGGCAGGTTGCCGAGATGGTTTTAAAAACTATTACAAGCTATATTGTGTTTGGATACAGAAAACCCATTTCTAATTATTAATTCTTTATTTGATAAATTTCTGTAGAACCTTCAGAGGTTGTTCGATTCTGTCATATTCTATGAGTTTATTATATTGTACCTATTACACCACAGCTCACAGATATTAGCCGAAAGATTATTTAAACAAATGAAAAACTTGAATGTGAAAAACGGGACTAGTTCTTTGTAGCACATGTTACTGAAAAAAAACATGTTTATGTACATGTCTAGTTCTAAGCATTATAAGGGACACTACCTACTAGCTACTATAAGGCAAGTAATACCTTATATTTTGTAACGGAAATAATGAGACCTTGTAACATCTTACTCAACCACTGTAACATTTCTAATTAAAATGGTTATATATGCACATGCCTTAACTTAGCAGGCCTTATGGTGATAGGAATGTGAGGTAAGAACAGTTATTAAAACAACATCGGAATGAAAATATTTTATTTATATCAATTACTTTACATTATTTGAATATATGTTTTATAATAGACCATAAGTTTCATATTCTAGTAATAGAAAATTGTTTATTTTTTACTATTTCTATTTAAAATTAACCATACAAATTCACATCAACATTATCATACTCAATTGTGGTATGTTATCTAATTGCGGTCAGCTATCTATCGCTGATCTAATTTATCAGAATCCTTTACATAACTACAGTTTGAATGACTTTCATAAAGCAGTCAAAGTATAGGGAAAATATAATATGAAAACATTTAATTAATTTCATGCAAAAATGGCAACATTCAGCTTCCTCTATAACCTAAACTAGAAGCCCGTGACGTGCCTATTTGAGTTTGTTTAACATACTATACACACTATAGTATTGTTTTTTGCTTTATTTTTTTAAATATAATATAACAACTTTTAACAAATTCGGATGACCCAATGGATAAGTTAGAAATAAGGAATATCATGTATAGTGACCTTATTCTAGCAAATAAAGATTGGTTGATTAGTAAATGTCTTCTGCCTCTAGAGGAAGTAATGTATGTAACCAGATACAACAGTTTCAATCATTATCTACTTAAGTACAGCTAAGTATGTTATGTCCGTACGTATATATTATCTACTAAGTATAGATGGGAATTAGGTACTTCAAACATTGATAAGTTGTTGAATTATATAAATCTTCTACCTTTTAGAGATTTATAAATCTACGCTTTCCGTTTGTTTAAATTACTTTTTTACGATAATTACATATCTAATAGATAGTGTTATCAAAACAACGATAAATATAAGATGGAACATAAAATGATATTTAAAATGTCACGATCAATAACATCAATCACTTCAAAGAACTGTACCACTGTATATTATAATGTACTGTTTAAGAACTTTTAAATTACAATACAAGCTATTTTTTTTTTCATTCAAATCCAGAACATTAGGAATTCAGAAATTCTGATGTACCTACATTTGACACATTCACAAATGTTATAATACAATATATTCTATCTGTTACTGTTATAGGACAACAATTGCTCATAAAAATGATAATTTATTTAGACTGTCTGCTATGTGTTATCATCTTAAAATTAAGTGTTTTCGACCTGTAATAGTGACGGCGTTACTAGCGCTCGTGGTTATGAATTCCCTCTCTCAAACCCGTCGTATCGCGTTTGTATATGCTATGCACTGAGGGCTCCCTTTTCGTCACTCATTTTATATGTAACCATAACAACTGCTCCATCGTCCCGATCTTGCCTACAGCTTCTTTTCGAACAACACACTCGCAATTACTAACAATAAACCTAGATGTAAACATTCGTATGAACGCACTCGAACTCCTCATCAACGGGTCAAGTAGGATGGGTGCGTATGCGGTATTCTAAAATATTACACATTCTTGTCATACCATCAATTGATTGTAACACTAATTAAGTATAATTAATAAGTCATCAGTAATAGTAGTGAAATAAATACATTACAAAAACCATTAATTAATCCACTTCGCGATGGCGAGTTTTAATGCTTCAACGGAATTCATCGAAACTCATTAGAAATATAAAACCATTAGTTATTTTGCAATCACAGATATATGTCGAATGTATTTTAATATTGTGTATTTTAATATATATTGCGATATTGCAATCGGTCGATTACTTCCCCGCCGGCCACGGCAAGTAGCTACCCCAGCCCTTGGACGGGTTCGGGTCCATACCTGAAAATAAACAATTCTGTCAAACTATATATACCTTTATCTTTATCTATTTAAAAATTTACTATCAACATCAATATACAATATAATATTACAATTTTTTTTTTAAATGAACTTGGTTGTTAAGGAGGAAATAAATTTATTACCTTTGGCTATGGCTTGCATTTTATGCGTTTCTTCGGGGGAGAGCGTCAAAATCTTTTGAAGTACGGGAACAAGTCGGCTGCGTTCGTCTCCGGGCGGCAGCGTCAGGAACTGGAAACAGCCGGAGCCAAGATATTATAGGCTGTAAATTATTCATGTGACAAAGTAGACAGTTTTGTCCATGATTCGCTGTTCCCTTCATTTAGTAACAGCTAAATGTACAGACTACAAAAACGTACCGAAAAAATGTAAGCATTATTCAAAAATGCTAACAAGTACAATAATTATTTTGAATGAAATTGATACATTAGTAATATGAAGAGAAAAAATTGATTATAAATGTGTAATACACACACACATACATTTTGGTTACACTGCTAGATGCATCATTTCACAATCACGATAGAACTATTGGCGCCTCGCGTCCTTTGACTTCGAGCAGGGAACCAACACCGAGCAGATTGCGCGAGTACAAGGGGAGACAAGGGCGGTGTCCACTATAGTCTAAGCGAGTGCAGCCGGGGTAAAGTTGTAGGTATGTGTGAAAACTGCTGTAGAGGAGGTGGCGCTGACCTTGAGCGTGACGTTCTTCATGTATTCGGCGGCGTGCGCGGCGGGCTCGTCACCGCGCACGCGCCGCAACTCGCCCTTTAGCAGCGCACTCAGTTGCGCCAGGCGCGCGCCCTCACGCTCCGACTCCGCCAGCAGCACCGTCACGTGCTTCACCCTGCACACCCAACCGACTACATTATTACGGTTTAATGCAAGACCACTCTAAGTACGATCGTACTTTGTTGTACAATGTATAGTGTTTACTGGGAAAGGCAATGATAACGGAAATACAAATTTTTTTGAATGTATATATGTTTTTTAATTAATGTACCTATGCTGTTGTTTTCTTTTGGTCTTGAAACATTCAACGGTGGAAGTTGAAAACAAAAAGAAACATTTTAAATATATTCAAGATATGAACGCAACATGTAATTCCGATTCCTATTCATGTATTGAACGTCAAATACCTTTGTTGCTGGGCTTGCAATTTACGTTTCAAATCAGAGATCTCCTGCTCTGCGGTGAACGATAGTGAAGCAGTGTCTAAGGCGTCGTCGTCTGGGACACCTTCTTCTAGCAATCTTTCCAGTGGCACCGGGGAGCGCCTGTTGTTTCCACTAGTTAAGAACGACTTCGACAAAGGAGGTGATGGCGCTGATTCTGACCCCTGCATACAAAAGTAATCGTAAAATCTCAAAAGCATTGGTGAAGCTACTTATATAAACTAATAATGAGGATAGGCATAGGAAAAGCGTGTTTCTTTATTAAAAACTGTGCTACTAATCTAATAGTAAACTCCTATGTGGTAAGTCATGTTATATTAGATGATTAAATTCTCAATATAATATTAGAAGGAACTAATTTAGGTTTCGTATTATTACATACATACTCATTTACTCATATTAGAGATATACTTTCTTTCTCTTTCTTATTTTAATGTGGATAGTAGCAAAAGAGGTAACAACAGTCACAAGTCGCCCTTCCTTGGCCTTTTGCAACTGACATCGAATAGTGGACGCATGATGAAATAGCGATGTTAACAAAATACCGGTAATTGTCCGGTTTGATCCAGTTACCTCGCCCTCTTCTCTTGGTATGAGGGAGACATTGATATCCGTGTCACTATCGCTGCCATCATCCTTGGGTATTACAGGCAACAGATATTTATCACGGTTGTCCTCTAATACAGTCTTCTCAATTTTTGCAGTCTCTTGAAGATTAGCTATTTGTTTCTTGAAGGAATCCGCTTCCTTCTGTAATTTAGCCTCCAAGTCAGCGATCTGTGACTTGTAGCATTGGGTTAGTGTTGAAATCTGTAAGAAAGAAAGAAACTTTTGAAATATAATTGAAAATATCTCTGTAAAATACTATATGTTAAATATATATTTTCATATAGAGAGAATTTAGTGTTGTAATTCATGCCTATTAAAAGCAAATATAATATAATACTTATATAGAGATGGTTTAAAGTTTTACATGACACTTGATTCATTGGTAACATGAAGGGAGTAGTATTTTTAAAATTTACATCAGACAGTGAGATATCAATTAAAAATTACATTTCTGCAAGGTTGGCAAAATGAGATAATGCTTCCCATTACTAAACCTTTTTCTGTATCACAGCAGTGTTTGCTCTACTTTATATTGGTCTACAATATTTCTGAGATTCCTGAATATTATTTATTAAAAGAAACAATTTAATTTCAGTGATAAAGATAACGACAATATAATAAAATAAACTTGACTTCTTCATTATTCTTGCTACGAAATTGCTACCATAATCGGCAGTGTTTGTAAAATAAAATGTACCTGCAACTTATGCTGGGATTGTTCAGAATCCAGCTGGTGCACGAGGCGCGCCAGGTCGGCGTGCAGGCGCGCGGTGCGTTGCCCGGCGCGCGCCGCCTCGACGCTGGCCTCGGCCGCTCGCTTCCGAGCCGCTTCCACCTCTAAGCTCAGCTCCTTGCACTGCTCCCTGTAAATTGTATAAATAAATATACTTAATATTCCAGTTACTTATGACAATATAAATAATTGTAAGTAATTGTGTACTTTATGTACTACTTGTCAGTAAATAAAGAATTAGTTTTAATTTTCCATTTGAGTGAATCCTTACTGAACTTATGTGTATAATTTCTGAAAGAATGATATAAGGAAGTGACTACTTGTGGAGGTAACAATAGTGAAGTATATTTCTTGCCACTATTAAACAGAAAATAAAACTTACTGTGCTGTATCAAATTTTACTGTCATTGTTTCAATTTGTGCTTTGAGCGCCGCTGCTTCTTCCTTCAATTGTTCTTCTTGACTGTGGTCTACAGTTTGGTTCTGACGTAATACTGCTTGAGCTCTTACCTACAAAAAAATTTATGATCATATGTTACATGAATAAACAATAAATATGTAAGACGTCCATAAATAACTAGCGTCCTTTATAACATTTTGCTACAATATATGTATTGGGATAATTTCTCACATAGCCATTTGAACCCACACTTACTTACTTACAGAAATAAAATATGATCTCTCATTAGTACAAAAAATATTGTGTTTTATGAATGTGTTATAAATAAAATTGTATTGACAACATACTTTGTAGCTTGCATATTCAGTCTTCAAATCTGCAAGCTCAATATTTGTAATTCTCAACTTTTCGTCTACTTCCGCACATTTGAATTCTAGCCTTTTTATCTTATTATTCAGTTCAATTTTCTCCTCTCCTAAGAGAATGATTATTTTTTCTTTCTCACTGATCAAAGAAGTCATTTCCAAATCGCAGTCTTCATTTTTTCTCTTCTCGTCTTCAAGATCTTGCATCAGTTTGGTGATAAGATCCTTCTTTGTGTTGATTATATTATCTTTTTCTTTGCTGTCCTCTATAGTGTGTTGGAGTTCTTCTTTTATTAATCTGTTCTGGGTTTCTTCTGTCTTGATTTGTTCCTCAAGCAATTTTATTTGTGTCTTCATAGCAGTTATTGTTCCTTCTTGTGTATCTATTGTTGACTCCATCTCGAGAAATATAAATATACCATTAAAACACTTATAGCTATACTATTCAATTTATCTACCTATGTTTGTTTACTATTAAATTAATCTATCGTGTAACTATAGCACTTACTTGAACAATTTTTTTTTTGCTCTCATCCATTTTATTAGTAAGGTCTTTCATTGACCGTTCATAATCTTCCATCTCTAGACTCAAAACATTTTTCCTTTTAACATCTCGAAGAGCTTTTTCCAGTTGTTCTTTTGTGGCTTTATGAGCTTCTAATTCAGCATTCAACTGCTGACTTACAACGCGAAGTTCAGCTAAAATAAGATACAAAAGTACATACATATAATTATTTTGTCATCTTTTTTCCCAGCTACATCCCAAATGTGGTACTATGTTTTCCTTTCTATGTATGATAGCAATAATTATATACCTTCCATTTCTACTAATTTTGCTGAAGCCTTTGTAGAAACATCAAGATCGTCAGTCAATGTTTTTACTTTAGCTTCCAGGTCGGAAAATTCTTTTATTTTTGTGATGTCATAATTTTTGGTGTGATCATCAATATTATCGTCTGCTGCTTTGTCATTTATGAGCTTCTTTAATTTACTTTTTTCTTGTTCAGAAACTTGTAACTGACCTGTTGCTTCATTTAGTTTCTTTTTAAGTTTCAATGCAAAAATCCTTAACTTAGTGTATCTACAAAATATAAAAAAAATATCCCAACAACTCTAATATAACATAATATATTATTTATATCATACAAATTACAAATATACATCTATTTAATGCCCAACAACATCAGACTTACTTATCTTCAAATGTCTCATCTAAGTCCTTCATACGAGCATGTTCCTCAGCTTTAGACATAGTAGATGTTGACATATCTTCATTGGGTAAATCTACAACTAAACAATATTTTTGTTTATAAACCAGGAACTTCTAAAACTCCTCGACATATATAATATTGTGAATAAAATTTTTAATAGCATATACATACCAGAACTTTGTTGTTTTAACTTTTCAATCTCTTCTTTCAACGTTATTATAACTGCATCCTTTTCAGCAAGAGATTTAAGAGCATTGTCTTTTGCAATACTAATTTCTTTAAAGGCTTTATTATTTTCACCAGTATTCTTTTCAGCTTTTTGGAGATCACCTTCTAATATATCAATTTTTTTAAGCAAGTCATCTCTTTCTTCTTTAATTACGCCCCTATCTTTTTCCAACGTTTCAATGAGTCTTTCCATTTCGGCAATAGCTTTTTGCAATTTAAATATAGCCTCACCACGTTCTTTCAGTACTTGATTAATTTCTTTCATTTCATTAAGTAATTCGGTGTTCTCTGTTTTGTAACTTGCTAATTTTGATTTAACATCCTCATACTCCTGTACAAGACTGTCAAATTCCTTCGATTTGGCTCGAGATTCTTTAATTTCAGACAGAAGTGAAGCATTTTCTTGTTTGTAGGCTGATAATTTTGTTTCTAATCTAACAATGTCAGCTTGTAATGATACATTTATTTCGGAGTAATTATCATCTTTAGGCTGCTCTAGTGAAAGTTTAAGAGTATCTATTTCTTCTTTTAACAATCCATTTAAATCTAGTAAATCATCATAGTCTTTTATTACCTTATCATATTGTTCTTGTAATAGCTTCATTTCCTGTTTTATCTTCCCGGCTTCTTTATCTGTCTCTTCTTTATAATTTTCTTTCAGCTTTGAGTTTTCATTTAAAAGTGTTTGAAACTGTTGTTTTATTTCCTGTAGTTCTAATTTCATTTTATTATCCTGATCTTTTAATAGTTTACATTGGTTTTCTAATTCAACAGCAGCATCCTTTGCATTCAGTTTTTCTTTTACTAATATGGCTTTTTCACTCTCTAATGCTTTAATTTGTAAGATTACTTTTTCATTATTTCGATTATCTTCATCATTTTTTTTATTGATATCACTTAAAGCTTCATTTTTGTTGTTTAAATCTTGAATTGTGTTTGTTAAATCAATATTTTTTGTAGTTAAGACAGATATTTTTAAGTTAAGTTCATTTAAATTACTATTCAATAAATTATTTTCATTGCATAAAGTGGAATTGGCTTCATTTAAATTATCACACTTTGATTTGACTTCTCCTAAATCAGTTTTTAATAAAGCATTAACACCGAGACTATCACACAATTGTTGCTCTAAAGCATCTATTTTTAATTTCAGACATGAATTCTGGTCAGTAAATTGGTTAATTTGAGATACATAATCTTCATTATTACAAGTGTTTTGTGAAATTAGTAAATCATTCAATTGTTTCTCAAGATGTTGTAACTTGTCTTTTAACAAAATGTTCTCATTATTTAATTCAGTTATTTGGGCATCTAATACTTTAGATGCTTTTACAATTTCATTTTGCCACTTAGGTACATTTTCTGAGTATTCCTTAACAGTTTTTGATAAAATGTATCTAGATCCTTTAAGTTGATTGATACATGCTGCACATTTTAATATCTTATCTTTATAACTTCTTAATTTAATGTTTGCCTTTTCCGTCTTCAGTTTCTCAGCTTCATATAACTTATTTGATTCCTCAATTTTTGTGCAATAATTATTTTCTAATTCTGCCTTTTTCGTGTTCTCGTTCTGTAAATTGTGATCCAACTCTTTAATTCTCTTATTGAGTTCTTCAATTTGATTTTCATAAGCAGCATCTGAAATATTTGACACAAGATGTTTAAAAGTGTCATTGTATTTTTTATACACTAGTAATTACAAATGATATCTACCTCTTTGAACTTTTTCTTCAAGCATCTGGAGTTGCTCTCTTTGTTGCAGGCCAATATTGTTAAACTCAGCTGTCTTTGTTTCAAGTTCTGTCAACTGATTAATGAGTTGCTCATTTTCATCTAAAAGTCTATTGTTTTGTCTTTTTAATGAAATTATTTCACTATCTAAATCTGACAATTTTTGATTAGCAATAACGAGGCTTTTGTCTTTTGCAGCGAGTTCTTTTCTACGCGCATTTGTATCATCCACTAAAGCAAGGCATTTTCCATTAAGGCTTCTAAACTGTCTTTTAGCAATTTCTACTTCAGTTATGTGTGTTAATTTTTGTTCAGTTAAGGAATCAACAAGTTCCTGCAGTGTCTCTATATTATCTTCATTAGTTTTTCTTGCTGTATTACAAGTTTGTAAATCACTTTTTAATTTTTCATATTCATTTTGTAATTCTGAAATATTATTTATTATTCACACTAAAGTCAGTTTCAATTTATCATTAAATTAATATGCGATTATACAAAACTATTACCTGATTTTGCTTGTTTAGCTTTTTGGGCTAGTGCAAGCAAACCCTTACATTTAGCAATCAACTCATCTCGGCTTAAATCTTCAAAGGGATTTTTCTTAATATTACTGTCATGCTCCTAGAAAATTGTGTGGATATTATTAGCATAAACATTTGTTAAAGCCTAAGCTCCTATAGATTAGTTTATGACGATACAAATATTTCGTAATCCATCATTCTACTACAATTCCAGTTGATTGGTTTCCCAGACTATGTAGTTTATTTATTTTATACATTGCCAACTAACACAAAATTTTAATACTATATTCAACTGTGAACAGCAACATCGATAATACAAAACAGCTTTCAATTACACACAGAACTACCCTGTAAAAGTATACTTAGAAAAAAATTACTGAGAACAATTTCAAATATCATATTATTCATTATACTTAATGCTACAACAACAAGGATAAGGAACAACTCGTAGTTTTTACTGTATTTTAACATCAATAACATGAAATGTACCTTTTCAGACTCCATGCTAAACGCTTGTGGAAATCTTATACAAAGTCCATTTACGAGACTAAATATTTTTATACAGCATTAAAAGCAGAATCGGAATTTGTACTTATTAGAAGTAACTTTATAAAACCAAAATGTATTGCTTAAAAGTTGAAGATGATATCACATCACGTCATTTGTGTCAATGTCTAAAAATGTGACATTTTAATTTTATCGGAATGATTGCTCTATGTTCTTTAAATTTAACAATATCAAACATTCTTGTATTTTTCTGCTTATTATTGATGAAATAGCAAAGAGTATGTCTATAAGAAGGGTATTTAAAAAAAATGCCTAATGGATTTAATATAAAATAGTTTTTTTTATAACATTTTTATATTTCTTGGCTGAAATTGAAAGCAATAGCTGTATTCAGCGACTGTATTTGTAATGGCGATCACAGAGTGTACATTATAAATGGCGGATCTAGTCACTGCTGCTATCGTTATATATGCGTGAATATTGAACGATAAGTCACCTAATTGTGTAGTTATACAAATATAAGATTCTATGAATACTTGAAATGTGATTAAATCCTACTTTACTTAGCTTTATCCTGTTCGATAACTAAACAGGTAAGCGAAGTTTGGAAAAATGAAAATATTTCTTATACAGGATATCGTCCAGGGCGCGTCCATCAGTAATATTATTGTGGCAATGCGTGATCTTGTGTCTTTAGTGATGTATTTATAGTTGTCATCAAAAGTGTAAATAATATGATATACGAATGTAAGGATATTACTTCGCAACATGTCCGTACCGTCTGTTACTCAGTGAGATAGTTATACATAAACGAATGTCACAAATATAGAACGTGCACGAAGAGGCAGAATGTCGAGTGATGAAGACAAACCACCTGCGCCGCCGGTCCGGCTCACCAGCAATCGTGCCACCGATCGCGGTGACTCCGTTGCTTCTGTTGACATGAGACCCTTACCGAAAGGTAAGACTATAGACATTCCATAAAAACTTACGAACAAACGAAAAGGATGACTCATATTATTGTTTTAACTAAATATGAATATATTAAATGGACAATGGACACATTGGAATTATTTTTGAATGTATAAGTAATTTTACCTTAGTATGTTAATTCAAATGCGTTTTATATTAGATATTAAATACAGTCATCACCATTGGTTGAAATTTATACAAACATTATTTGACTGTACAACAAAAAATTATTATGAATGTTATATTTACAGAGCCAGATGATGGTGGTGATAGGAAAAAGAAAACCTTGAAGGCTAAAATAAAAGGATCCAAAAGCACAGCACACAATGACAACAAGCCCAACATTAGCTATCCTACCAATTTTGAGCATACTGTGCATGTTGGTTTTGATGCTGTGACTGGGGAGTTTACAGTAAGTAAAGTTATATTATGTAGAATGAAAAAAGAAATATTCTTATTAATTAATGTGAGGACAATTCACTTGACATTTATTTGATGAAAATTGGAAGAATCCCGCAATGTGTCTGAAAAAGCATTTCACAGCAATATATTGGTAATGCATAACATGCTTTAAATTGACAGTTTTTGCACATTTTCTTGTGGTTATTACACTTTTTAGCTTGTGGCACATGAAAAGATAATCCAAAATGCTTCTTATGCCGAATTTGATTATTAAAATACCAAA